>BJFM01000362.1:322937-339025 GCA_016586285.1 Arothron firmamentum
CACACACACACACACACACACACACACACACACACACACACACACACACACACACATCCCGGAGTTTGCTGTTGAACACATACCAGGCATCCCAAACTAAAATCAACACAACCTGAAAACCTCTGAGAATAATAAACATTACTGAAAACACACTATGTTTGAAATTACTTCATCCACGGAATTAGCATTTCAACACATTTAAGTGGCATACTTCCATAGAAGATAAAAGATAAACATTAGTGTATGTAGTGTTCCCACATTTTTGCCAAGTACCAGTTTGTGTTTGGTATAGATGTGTAAAAATGCTACTCGTAAACAAGCCAATGATAATAATGGCATGCAGTTGGTAGCATTTATTTTACACTAATGCAAAGTCATAAATGTTAACAGAAATAAACACAGTCTGTTGGGACAAATGTGCAAAAAATGGTTGTGTGGAGACAAATTAAGCATGATTAATCTGTCAAAATATAGACACAAGAAAAGGTCTTGGCTGATGCTGACAACCCTTTAATTTCTCCTCTTGACCAGTGAGTTTATTGCAGAAGGTGGAAACGAGAAGTTCTGGGAGTTTGTTGACACTGTGAAAGAACTCACTGTATATAAGCATGGAGGTATGTTGTTCATTCTTCAGAACTATATAACTTTGCAGTTGTGCCTTTTTTTTTTGGTCAAATGTAACATTAATAATAACGTTGATGTTTCTCACAGAATCTGTGCGCTCTTACTACAACTTGATCCTTAAGAAAGCCGGACAGTTTCTAACTGATCTTCAAGTCAGCCTTCTGAAATTTGCGCTGTCACTTCGATCATACTCACCAGCCATACACGCATCCCAGCAGGTTTGTTGTAATTAAAATGGCATGAAATTTACTGTTATGGACCCAGACAAACATTAACAGTTGTATTATTGTTGCACCCAATTATTGACCCGGATTAGCTGCCGTTTTTTAGTGCCATTATTCATAATTGCTTTGGGATAATCTATTGGAGCAATAACACAAAAGGTATTAATAATTCATGATTGTGTTTTCTCATCTCAGTGGTTTCTGTTGAATTCAAATGTGTAATATCACCAGTGTTAAAAATAACTAGACTATTGTTTTGTTTGGTGGTTTCTTAAACACCCAGTCATGTGTCCTTCGGAATCCTGGTAATTTATAATCCTCAGTTATGTTATTGAGGTAGAAGCAGGTTCAGTACCTTGGAGAGTGCCATTGTTCCAAACAAAATAAAAGCACAGCAACATCTCATAGCACATTTTTAATTTGTATTAATTTATAAAATAATGTATTTATAAAACACAATTTAGACTTAACTTTATTTTAAATAAACATAAAACCCTTTGACCTACCTATTCTTGCACATTGTAATGTGCAAAAATGGTAATAGTATTTGCATCATTTTGCCTGCGCCATCTACATCTGTCATCATTGCTGTAAATATAAAGTAAGAAACTCCTGATTTTAAACTGGCTGTTGGAGTAAATCATGTTGACTTGTACCAGGCGCTTTCCTTTTATTCAGTTACAGTCTTGTACTGCTGTTGACTGTGTAAGTAGGAGGAGACATGAAAGGAATGTGCTGACAGACCTGTGAAAGTTTTTAATGAAACTGTAGTCCATAGAGAATTACATTTAAAAGGATGCTGCTCAGTTGGCTGGCTCAGTCGATTACATTTCAAATACTGACTGACTCTTTCATTTTCGGTGCACTCCATATACGCAGTTGCTCCGGCTTTTTAAATGTCATAGTTTCTGTAATGATGAGAAGAAAATTTCATGTGGCGACAGTGATGCGCTGCTTGATGAATTTCTCTAATTTTAGAATGTGCTAAATTTTGCTGTGAGTAATGGGCCTTTTCCGGTGAAATGAAGTGTTGTGCCACACAGCGTAAATCACGTCGGTGATTGCTGGAGAATATTGAGAATAAATCAGTCGTGCAGCAGAGTTATCTCTGATTACCTTTGGCCTATTATGCATAAACCACTGAGTGCGTTATCTCTCGTCTGCTCTTGTCAGATAGCTGGTGATGAGCCGCCACCTGAGACTTGTCCTGCCTTCGTCTCCATTCATGGCCAACATAGTTGCAGTACCAAAGAAATCAAGAAGCTCTTGAGAGCAGCTGCAGGCAGGTAACACATAATCGGGCTAATCTACCTTTTTGACCACATGATGCATCCGCACTGCTCATTGTGCTGCTCCTCATGCAGACACAAGAGGACAGAGACAGGGAGCGGAGAATGAAGGCAGTAGTGGCTGAAATCCCTTTTCATTCCAAATGTTTGCAGGCCAAAACCATATTTATTCAAGAATGACCACATATATCCAGGGGCCAATAAAACAGATGTGCCAGTTGTGATACTTTATGCTGAAATTGGAACCATGAAGTTTACCAGTTTTCATAACTCGCTGTCCAAGAAGGCTGAGGAGGGCACCTTGATGTACGTTCTGCGACACTTTGTGGTGGTGAGTAGGAATACTTAAACATCAAGAAATTTTACTCTTAATTGGAGCTTTAGCTGTTGACATACAAAGTCTTTTCTATAGGAAATGCTTTACATACCTCAGTCTTTTCTAACCTCCACTCTTACAGTTTAATTATACAATTAAAACAACCCTCATATTAGCTTACAAAAATAGGAACAATTCAATGATGAAGCAGTAAGAATGCATTAATTTCCATTGTTCAAGAGGAGAATACTATAGTTATCCAAAGCTAATGCACATGCCTTTCACAGAATATAACATGTCTAAAGAAAAAAGCTGAGGCAGTGAATCTTTTATGATTTTTCTTCCCAAGGGGAAACTGCTCCTAGTTTAGACATTTCTTTGTGTTACATCAAAAAATGCTCAGAAACTCATGTTAGAGTGAGCCTCCACATACTGTAGGGATGACTCTTGTGTCAATCTGTAATTTTTTTATATGTGTCATCATCTCATGACTTTTTAAGAAGTTGCCCATGTTGGTAAGCAAAGAGCTGCATTGTTGCATTCAAGTAACGGCTCTGCTTCTTCTTCCGTGAAGCATCCAAAGCCTCAGAAAATGCTCCTGTCTGGCTACGGTGTTGAGTTGGCTATCAAAAGCACAGAATACAAAGCTGTGGATGACACCAAAGTAAATGGTCAGTTGGAGACGAATCATCCATTCTGAGCTGGACTTTTCTGTGACCAAGACAGTAAAACAGACATTTGACTTTGCAGATACAAAGACGGTTCTAAATGCTGAAGATGATGATACTGATGATGTACAAGGATTTTTGTTTAGAACTTTAAAGTAAGTAGCTACTCTGTAATATATCATTAAGTGTTACATAACTGTCTTTTCTCATGTGGACTGTGAAGCAGTTGTCCTCCCTTATAGGACCAGTTTGTTTATGAATAATTGTTTTTTTGTTTATTTTCTTTTTACAAGAAAATCTCATCCTGAATTGAAAGAGCAACTGGGTGAACTTCGCAGACATCTCTTGGAGAGTGGCAGTGACATGGCTCCTCTGAAAGTCTGGGAAATGCAAGGTCTGAATGTTTCTTTTTCAGTTGTTGAATAATTAATAATCAGCAACAACCTTCACTGTCCCTGTAAGATTAGCCTTTTTTAAATAAAGAAAGTATTAACACCATTTCCATGATGTTAAAGTGATTACAATATGCTAATTTGCTAATCAGTGTTACTGTAGCAGGTTTGTTTTTTGGTTTTACAGATCTCAGCTTTCAGGCAGCTGCCAGAATCACGTCTGTTCCGAAGTTTGATTCTTTAAAGCTTATGCGGGAGCTCAGTCAGAACTTTCCGAGCATGGCCAGGTAAAACAATTCATCTTTCACTTTGTGGTAGGCTGACTCAAATGTTTCTTTCCATTACAAAATTTTTGCAGCCTTCCCTTGTGTGTGATGATATATGAACATTATCTTCCATAAAGTAATTTAATCTTCTGTAACATATATAATCACCTTAGTAAGTATGTTTTTGATCCTTTGTTTGAACAAATCCAGCCTGTAAGAACATTTAAAAATGAGAGATTTAAATGGATTTGGTGTTTATAGGGAATTGAGTGAAATCTGAAAATATCAAGGACCCAGAAGTTTAGAAATATTAAAAAAAACAACAACACATTTTTTATGTTATCTAGGGATCTGTAAAAGGTGACTGTGCATTTACACATTAAACCTTTCCAACAGATCACTGACAAGAGTGGCTGTAAAGCACGAAATGAGAAAAGAAATAGAGGAAAACCAAAAGGTACGACATTAAATGCAGAACCAGTTTGTTATACCACACCATGTTTTCTAATAAGTCCTCAGCAATGGCCAGATAGATATTTTTGATTTTGTAAGATAAATCCCATCAGTTATAACATCTATAGAGACACTTGATTCTTTTTTTCAGAGCCTCTCTCCACAGCCTTGCTCCTTCAGCCTAGTGTTGTATTTTAATTTAGAAAAGGAATAACTGTGTGGCTTTAACATTCACTTTGACAGTCTAAATATGTTCTTTCAGCATCTCAGTGAGACCATTGGTGTTCACCCGGGAGATGGGGAGCTGTTCATCAATGGATTGCACATTGATTTGGACATTCACAACCCTTTCAGGTGGGATTCCAGCAGGAGGGCACAGTGATCTGTCTGGGCTCTCCCCAGGAAACCTCTGATCAATGCATCCTCTCAGTTACCCAACAGGAATTAATAGCCTGAAGTATATCCACACAGACTTTATATAGAAAAAGATAACCTCTGTTGTTGTGTTTTTGTAGCATCTTGGACATTCTGAGAAGAGAGGGTAGGATTTTAGAGGGGCTTTATAGCCTGGGAATAAAAGGAGAACATCAGGCTAACCTGTTAAAATTACCTGTGAACACTAAGGATGACAGCTATGCATTGGATATTCGACATCCAGCTATAATGGTGAGTCCAGTCAGAGATCATTATTGTTTGTACTAGATCTGTGCTGTAAGTATTGTTTGTTGTTTGTGTACTCACACAAGGATGGGACTTAATGCACCTCTCTTTATGCTATTCCATTGGCTCCCTTTTTCTTAAGTTCTAAAAAATGTACTGTAAAAGTACAATTTAAAATTTTAGGCTTGTTCACATTTAGCTAAGAGGACAGTCCTAAAAGAAGATTTGTGTCAGAGACACAGACTGAGGAGGAAAATGGGTTTAAGGGAACCATTGACAGCTTGAATGTTTTAAAGTTGGGAGATTTGTTGCATTTCTGTAGGGCAGAAAGACAACTGATAGTGAAAGATGAAACCATTTCACTCTTTCCTTTTACTGCTGCTATTCTAATAATTTATCATACTTTCATAGAATTCCTTATAGTGGACAATACAGCTTTGTAACAAGTGTGTAGAACTCGATGTACACATTATGCTAGTAAATAATCTTGGTCAGAAAAGAAAAGATGTCAAGTTAGATATTGAATATTTTAAAAGCCAGGATTTGGATCGCAATATAACCACTGAATGCATTAAGTGATGTTTCAGAATTTCTTTTTATCCTGTCCTTTACCCTGGGGTGCGTCTGTGCTGCTTGTACTTAAAAATGTCATTTTTACCCATGCCCTCTCACTTTTTCATGCAATTTCCAGTGGATGAATGACATAGAGAATGACCCTGCATACCGCAGCTGGCCATCAGGTGTGCAAGAACTCCTCAGAGCTACATTTCCTGGAGTCATTCGGCAAATACGGCGCAATTTTTTTAACCTGGTGAGCTCTCCAAAACCTAGAATCATTGAGAGTGTAGTGATGGGGTTTGGAGTAGTCATTGAGCGGGCGTGTTTGCACTTTTTACTTGTCTCTTGTGTTATTGTGCCTCTGCTTCTGTTGTTAGGTGTTATTTCTTGATCCTGTGAAAGAAGAAAGTGTGGAGTTAATCAAACTAGCAGAACTCTTCTACAAACACAAAATCCCTTTAAGGTTAGAGCTACTCCTGCTTTAGTCATGTACTATTTGTAATGATTACCCTGTAATATGCCTCATGCGACCTGCAAATAGACTTAACATTTTCTCTTGTTCCAGAATTGGATTTGTGTTTGTTATCAACACCGAGGATGAGGTGGATGGTTTGTCAGATGCAGGGGTTGGGTTTTACAGGCTGCTGAATTACATTGCAGATGAGTATGATGTATCTCAGGCTCTCATGTCCATGTTATCGGTGAGTAGTCTCTGGTGTACTCTCAGTGTTAAAATAGTGATAGCCAGTTGTAATTAGAGTTGCCGCTCTCTTGCAGTTGTTCAACACTGTAGATGTGGGAGAGACACTGTCTGTGGAGACAATTGCTGAATACATGAAGAGAAAATTTCCCAAAGCCAATGCGAAAAGGATTCTCGGAGTAGGATCTGAATATGACGACCAACGTCGGGTAAACTCAATGAACAACAAATATAATTCTATCTATATTCTGCAAGTTGATGACCATGTTTTGCATGGTCTAGGATGGTGCCCTCTTCTACAGAAAAAGCGGGCTAGGTGCTCTACCGCTGGCTTTATTTAATGGAGTTGCTCTAAGCCCAGATGAGATGGACCCAGATGAACTAGAAGCCATCCTCCTGCAGCGCATAATAGACACCACCACCACCTTCCAGAGGGCTGTCTTTATGGTACTCTAATCTATGCAGAAAGTCACTTTTCTGTATGTGAACAGTTCAGTTGAGTATTTCCTTATGCACTTGGAATTTTTTTAATCCCACACTCTGGTGTTTTATGGATTGCAGGGTCAGTTGACTGAAGGTGTAAATGTGGTGGACTATTTAATGGAGCAGCCCAATGTAGTTCCTCGGATCAACCCTCACATTCTAAGCACTGACGGTCACTACCTCGATTTCACTGCCAAGCCAGGTGAGCTGTTGCGCCAATTTAGATTCTACAGTCCTAAAGTCTCTTTTAACTTTGATATTTATTCTTTTTAATTTTTTAAATTTAATATCTGCAGTTGTGGATGAATGGGAGGACGCCACAATGTTTTCATTCTTGGACATGAGAGACAAAACAGCTGTGTTGACTAAAAGAATGAAGTATTTTACAAATAATGGTAAGCAAACTCAAAATTTTTTGGCTTTATTTTACCAGTTCATTTGTTTTCTGTATAAGTAGAACAAGACTTAATCAGACTAAATCACTGAGGACAAACAGTTTGCATTTATGTACATGTTGAAAACCTACATGTGAGGGTTTTTTTTTAACAAATAAAGAAAATGTACTGCTTTACTGATGTAAAAAAAAATGTGAAATTGACCTTTGTTAAAGTAGATGTGCTACGTCTCTGTGAGATAATTGCTGGGTCCGCTGCCTGGCTTTGGGCCAGCAGTCCTAATGGTTACATTTCACTACTCATGCCTAGAGTACAGCAGCTGTCTCAGTGAGGCTGATTGCCACCCTGTCTCTGTGGGCTTGTTGACCGGCTGATTGCCTGCTTTTCTGACTGTGGGGGAATTTAATTACAATTAATGATGATAATAATCTAGCGCAATTTTGCATTAATTTATACTTAACTCTTCAGCAGATGTCTCAGTCTCTCTCACCTGTCACACATGAACTGAAAGTCATTAGAAACTCATTTCCCTGCTCACTACAGTTCAACAGAATACATAAGGGTAAGAATAGCCTTTGCAGGGCTTTGTTGCTTTAGTCAAACACCACAGAAGGATTATGGTTCACTGTGAGAGAGTAAACCATTAAAAACAAATTTGTGCACCTCTACTAGCTTCTGTGCAGATCAGGCACAATCATCTGGTGGGAGCAGAGCTGGAGTATTCGCATCCATAAGCAACCCTGTTTATTTTACAGCTAATATATGCATCATGTATTTTTGTTTTCACCGGCCTTCATGTTGAGACAAAGAGCATCTGCTACAATTTAGTCTGTTTATGATTATGTTTATAATAATGCAATCTGTTAAAAGGACAAATATGGGTGCTGCAGTTTGAATTTAAAAACTTTTTTTTTCATAGATGAGGATGGGATGAGTGCTGTGACCATGTGGATAGTTGGTGATTTTGAAAAGGACTCTGGAAGAAAACTTTTGCTCGGTGCTCTCAGACATATGGTGAGTAACATCTCCTCTCTTTTTTCATCCTTTCTGCTGTAGTGCTCTCCCAGAAGTATACAGATGCCTCTAAAATGAAATATACACTCTCACTACATGACAGGTAAATGGAGTGTGATGAAGTATAGCTGGCATTTGTTTTTATTAATCATTTAAAATGATTCTCTGCTTTAGAACAAGTAGAACAAAAGAAAGCTTTTACCTGAAACTTTAATGTCATTAACTCTCTCAGTGTGAATCTCAGTCTGTGGTATTTGTTTAAATTCTATTACTGTTCTGTTTGTGTGTGAGCAGAAGACTGACCGTGGAGTACGTGTAGGAGTGATAAATAACCCCTCGGGAAAGCCCAGTGAAGATAATACGTTGCTGTACAGGGCTATCTGGGCCACTCTCCTCACCCAGAAGAATAAAGCTGCTGCTGAGTTTGTGCAAAAACTGCTGAAAGAGGAGAGCAGCGAGCTCCTCCAGCAGGGCACCAAGATTAGGGATCTACTTATTCAGGTAAGAGAAGGATTAAAAATATGGATTTATTCATTCTTGAATGATATATTTTACTTTGTAATTGTGTAGTCAGATATTCTGGTTTATAGACTAGTTGGCTTCGATCAAATCATAAAATAAGTTGTACTATTTAATCATCACAGTGTAACTCAGTCATTCACACCTCTGGGATATGACCTGTCCAGTTAGGAAGTAGTAATCACTATGATCAGTTGTGTGGAAAGGAGAGGCAATAAACAACTACTAAGGAATAGTTTTGAAGGTGTTGACCAGAGACCTTTTGTCTCTCAGCATCCTTTCTGACTGATGTTTGGCTAGTTTTACATTTTCCAGAGCCCTCACCACCAGTGATAGCACAAAGCATTGCCAGCAGCCCACAAAAGCTGCCCAGGTTGGGCCGCTCCTCCAGGATGGCACATTCTTATATGTTGTTGCCAGAAGGTTTGCTTTGTCTCCCAGCATAGTGTCAAGACTGTGGAGGAAATACCAGGAGACAGGCCAGTATTACCAGTAGAGGTTATGTGGGCTGTAGGGGGGCAGAAAATCACCAGCAGTACTGCTGTCTGCTCCTTGGTACGAAAAGGGGGGAGAGGAACACTGCCAAAGCCCTTAAAAAATGACCTCCAGCAGACCACTAGTACGCATGTTTCTGCCAAAGCTATCAAAATAGACCTGACATGGTGGCAGCATGGCCCAACGTCCCCTCATTATGTAGCAAATAATATAGCAAATAAATGAAACAATACAATAAAAATAAATAAATAAAACACAAGCATACAAATGATGAATTTTTACCCGTCCTTTTATAATGGTTATATCTCTTTTTGTGTTCACTCTGCAAAATTAAAGATATTAGACAATATTAATTTAAGTATGGTACACTTTTGTACACTTTTAAATAGAATTCCTGAGCCTGATGCAGAAAGAGAGCTAATGGTAGTTAGATGTACCCACTTGTCTGCCACCGTTTCCTTGCTGTAAATCCACAGTTGGGGGAAATGGTGATTGATGAGCCTGTCTTATCACTCCCCTCCTGAACATCAGCCAGCACCATGCCTTTTGAGCACGCGCTGATGCTCCAGAGTCTGTGAATGCCAAGGCAAGCAGCCTACTCGCTGTCAGTTCCACTTGATCCATCACAGGAGCAGCACAAGATGGGCTCCACATGCTGAATCTTTAAGTAAAAAAATGCCAGACCTGCTCTTTCAGAGGTGAATATCTTCACTGCTGCTCACTCTATCTGGTGGTTTGAGCCCTGTACTAAATCGAGCCTGACCTTCGCTCTGTGCACAAAGCAGTGCACATGTGCACATCATTGAAAAAAACACAACACATGCAGGCACACTTAGTCGCACTTAAGTCTATATTTGATAGCAGCTATAATGAACAACTTCTCTAAAAAAAAAAGGGGGGGGGAATGAATAGCCTGGAAATAGCAACAGAATGATAGGTAGGAGGCGTTTGTGTGAGTTGAGACTGAGAGTCGAGGGATATGAGTTTATTATTGGCTGCTAGACAGACTTGCTGACTGGATTGTGCTGACGTTATTGGTATTTCGCCCGTTCTCTTGAGGAGAGATGGAGGAGAAACTAATAACCTGACACAAACCCTCCACAGCCCTACAGCTAATTTGTTATGGACAAAACATGGTCAAGACTTAATTATAGAGTTTCTGATATTAATTACAAATTGATTAATCTAATTTGCACCCATGTTTATTTCTTGCATCTCGAGCTTGTGGCTGATGGTTGAAAGCTGAAGTTGTTTTGTTGGTGCAATTCATCAGTGATTGTCAATAATTCTTTGGCTTTACATACATCATTCCATATTCTAAGACATTGCTCATATTTTATTTGGATCACGCTGTAGAGGCAGAAAGATTCTTTAGCTCATCTATCATTACACATTCTTTAGAAATATGGGAATTTACAGACCAATCAATGACCTAACCAAAGATTTGTTATTCTGCTGCAGGGCATGGATGAAGATGCCTTTGAGAAAAAGTTCAACACGCTAGAAGTGGATTTTATCCGGAGTCAGCAAATGTTTTGTCAAAAAGTGCTCAAACTCAGTCCCGGACAGCAGGCAGTAATCAGCAATGGCAGGGTGAGTGCACAACTTTGACTTCACAGCTACTTCAGATTAATGGACCGTAGATTTCTCTTTCCAAAACTTAATGGACTCTGCTGTAATAAAAGGTAAATTCTTGGTAAAATCTCACCTTTATTTTTACATATTTATTTAATTGCTATATTGAAGCATCCTGTAAAGTCTTGCACCTCGGCTGGTTTTGTGTTTGAGGGAGCTATTATGATATTTGTTGTCAGATCAGCATGACTGTCTATCAGAGGTCATGGATGGCTCACACTGCACACACTGTCTGTCTGTGTGCTACGTGACTGAATTTGCTGACTGTATATGTGTGGACAGACCTGATGACTGATGCTCGAGTTGCAGTGGTGCTGACAGCCAGAAATGAAGATGGCAGGCTGTTAGAGAAATATTATCATTTCCTCTTCGCAAAGGAAAAGAGCAGCAGGCTGGTAGCAAAGAAAGATCTTGAGGCTGACTTGAAGGAGGTCCATTCAGGCATCCATCGTCAGGACCCAATTGTCCTTCCCCCGAACATGCCTCCACTACCTTCTCCACACTATCAGCTCGACATCAGTCCTCCCAAGTGGAGTGAGGTAGTTGAAACGGTGCATTGTGCAAGAGCTGCATCTTCCCCTGGGCCTAACGGGATCCCCTACAGGCTCTACAAGAACACTCCAGATGTGCTATGGGTCCTGTGGAAGTTGATGACAATGGTGTGGCAGCAACAGTCAATAAGGAGAGGTCCTTATTCCCAAGGAAAAGAACTCTACTATCAACCAGTTTCGTCACATCAGCCTCCTGAACGTCGAGGGAAAGATTTTCTTCAGTGTCCTGGCACGCAGACGGGCTGGCTACCTAGAGAAGAATGGTTACATTGACACCACCATGCAAAAAGCAGGGCTGTCAGGCTTCTCTGGGTGCCTGCAGCCCTCAACCATAATCTGGCATCAAATCCAAACTGCCAAAAAGGATGGGAGAGACCTCCACGTGGTGTTCATAGATCTTGCCAATGAAGTTGAATTCTGTCCCACACAAGCTCCTCTGGACAGAATTCAACTTCAGTGTACCAGAACCCTTCCCTAACGTCATTCAATCCTATTTTCAAGACATAAAGCTCTGCCTCACAACAAAGGAAAATACCACAGTGTGGCAGCGCCTGGAGGTAGGCATTATGGCTGGCTACACCATCTCCCCCTTAGCCTTTGCTATGGCGATGGAGGTCATTATTCGTGCCTCATGGTGGGTGGTCGGACGGGAGCGGACGAAACACGGTCTTAGGCTCCCTCCCATCAGGGCATACATGGATGCCAGTAGTCAGATTTTCAACAGAAAGGAGGTGAACAGAGACATTTTTCAAGGTACCCAGGGTGTCTCATTATCTCCAAGCAGCAAATTGTTGAATATCCAGCACTGCTGTGCAATTACTAATCCTCACTTCAGTCTGACAGTTCAGAGCATACCTATTTATTTCAGCTGGCAAGTGACCTTTTTAATCGGATGCACATCTTTTCAGATTAAATATCTGTCACCATGGTCATCTAAAATCATGGACATGGAACTAGATTTTGAGTTACATTGTACTTATGTAAACAAACAAAGATATATGTTGAATCATGCAAAAATTTCATTTCTGAATGCCTTATTTGCTTTCTGGTAGATACTTGGTCCATTTGAAGAGCAAGAAGAATTCACTATGGAGGATTTCCGTCTGCTGGAGAAGATTACACTGAGTGGCTGTGCAGAAAAAGTTAAAATCAAAGTTAAACAGATGGGGCTGAAACAAAAGCAGTATGTTTGTGTTATCATATGAGAAGAAATATTTTCCTTCTTTCCCTGAAAATATTAATCAGCTATTTAAATTTCTTATTTTCTCCATCTAATGAAAAGTATCCTGAACATGCATGTTTTATCTTGTGGCCTTCATGATTTTAAATGCTAAAATTGTGAATTCTTTCATGAAGCTGTCTGAACCGTTTGTGAGCTCCATTTGACACCTGTAAGGCCTGGCATTTATAATTGACTGTCTGTCTCATGTCTGACTGATTTTCTTTTCCCCCTTAGGGCCAGTGACTTGGTTATGAAAGTTGATGCTCTCCTATCTGCAGCACCCAAAGGTGAGGTCAGGAGGGACGTCCACTTCATTAAAGACAGCCACAGGTGAGCAGCCATTTTTCCCACTTGTTGACTGGAAAGGACGTGCTTATTCTCTTTTTCTTATTAAAGGTTTACCCCCAAATGAGAATTCACTCTTGACCTGCCCACCAATTAGACCGCCGCAAAGGCGGTCACAGTCCACAAAAAACTTGGCTGATGTGTACTCACTTAAGCCTAAATATGCTCTCTGAGCTGCGTTCCCATCCATGACATTGTTTGCACACAATCAGCAAGAACTGGTGACTAACTGGTTATACATGTTTTCCTCTAGAACTCATGTAGTTGACCCTTCACTTGCCTCTTTAATTTCATAATGCTGAGTTGAAAATGAGGAATATTTTAGGCTGAACTGTTTCTTTAAATGTTTCAATATGTGCTCTCCAGAATACGGTCTGTATAACCCTTTATTTATGAAGGTGCTCCTGCTGTTTGTCGTCCACAGTGTGCTCCAGCTCTCCCCGCGTGAAAACGAGGTGTTCTTTGATGTTGTGGCCATTGTTGACCCCCTCACCAGGGAGGCACAGAAGATTTCTGCTCTGCTGATTGTAAGCTGGGTTCTTGTGTCTTTTTTCATTCTGTGTCAAAGTGAAGGGCCCATAAATACAAGGCAAGATGTGTGATAAGACATGAACTTCCAGTCTGTTGTGGTGTCAGGCTTTTAGTATCGATGAACATGAACGTTCATGTCCTAGAAACGATCTGGTGGTTCTAGGAAACAAGGGTGTATCCATTCAGTGGGGAGACTCCTGTGAACCACAAAATGCACTAAAAGAACACATATTTACCCCTGCCAAGGAAGTTAAGTGATAACTAGTGTCTGGCTTGTAGCAAAATAACTCTAAGTTATGAACAGATTTTCATTAAATTTTCAGGAACAATTTATAATGTGCCAAGGAACAGGTTATTAACTTTTGGTAATCTTCTGGATTCTGAAAGACTTTGACCCTGTCCATATAAACACACACACACACACACACACACACACACACACACACACACACACACACACACTAGTTGGAGCATTCTTTTTTGTGTGTGTGCTCAGGTTCAGTGCTGCACCTGCTGGTTTGTTTGGGCGTATAGGAGTCACTGAGAAGTTAGAGACAGCCAGTCCAACATTATTTTCAGTAGCTGTTGTTTTGCAGTGTACACTCTTCTTATATGTTCTGGAGCGTGCAATGGAAGGGCTGCCAGTATCACCACTCTACAACTGCAGCATTATTCGGTTATTTCTGTTACTTCTGGAAAGATAGGCAAAATCTTTTTTATTACATTATTTAGAAGTAATAGTATAACTTGGCAGTAAATTAAGAAGCTTCCTTCTCTTTCTTGGTTTAGTCAGACTGGTGCGCGCCTTTGTAGCTGCAGCCTGGTAAATGCTAACCACGTGCTTCTTCTGTGCTTCCTGCAGGTGCTGGGTCAAGTGGTCAATATGAGGCTACAGGTATTCATGAATTGCAGAGCCAAGTTGTCCGAGTTGCCCCTCAAGAGGTAAGCTGTAGCTACAGCAATAATTAAATTTTCCTGTTTGCCTTACCTTGTTTGTGTGTCCTCAGCTGCTACAGACTTGGCACCTCAACCACACACTTTCCCTTTTGTAAGATTATCGTGCACAGATGCAATCTGCTTAATAACACCACCTTATTGCTTTGGGCCTCCCGTTGCATCTCTGGGTAAATTGCTTACAGCTTGTACCCTTGCGGTTTGGGCATTGTAGTAAGAACAGCAAAATAAGAAGCACCGTTTACAGCACTGAGTGAATGTGTGCTGTTGTTTCATTTAGACATTTTGATTTTCTATAATCATTAGCTGCTTATTGGATGAGTCATAAACAGACCACTTTAAATTCGGAGGTGATGCAATAAATTAATTGTGTTGTGTGCCGTGCTGTTTGATTTTTTTATGAGTCGAGACTAATTTGAGTGCATCACTCAAACAATATCCATATTTATTTTTCCTCACAAGATTTGAAGCCCATTCTTTAGAGACGTACACTGCATTTGGATTATATTCTATTTGGATTATATTGTTTAAGTGTGCAGCACAAAAGGCTAATGACTATTTTATATCAATGGATATTTCTCAGTTGCTTCATTTCTTTATTCCAGGGGATTTCATATCCAGACAGAGAGAATGAACACAGTTGTTTTTCAGCTCCTTGTTTACAGTTACTCTCATAAATGTGCTGCGGTGGTATCTACTGCCTCACCCCAGAGTCAGCAGTTGCTGTGACTGCTTTTCTTTGATGATAGGAAAGCATTCTAAGTAAATCAGTTAAATTGGTACTGTTTTTTCCGTGTCACATGCTTTCTGTATTCATTATGGGCTCATCGTTGTCAGAGGGCAGACTGAGAAAAAGGCAATTAGCATAAAGATTAGCCTCAAGCTCAGCGTCTGCGGCGACACGGTGTAGTGAAAAAGAGAATTTTTCTGACGCTTAGAATACTGCAGGTATTTTCTGTTGTTGGACTGGAAGAATCTGACACTTGAATGTAATGAATTTCTTACTGTAAAGAGAGATTGAATGCACCCTGCTGTCACGTCTCTTCTGTAATAGAAAGTGGACTGTTGCAAACAGTGTCATCATTTTGGTGCTCCCTAAAAAGTCAATACGTTTGCTGGATGAAATTGTTGCCTTTAACTTGAAAAAGGAAAGGAAACCATTCAGGACTTGAAGCCTTTGGAGGCTTTCTATTCCCGACTCATTTGTGTTGTTGAGCAAGCCTCTAAAATCTAATCACCTCTTCTTTTCTTTGCAGCTTTTACCGCTATGTCTTGGAGTCTGATGTGTCTTTCCTGGCTAATGACACAGTGTCTCCAGGTCCAGTTGCCCGCTTTGTGGAAATCCCAGAGTCTCCCCTTCTCACCTTGAATATGATTACTCCAGAAAGCTGGATGGTGCAGGCTGTCCGCAGCCCACATGACCTGGACAACATCCACCTGCAGGAGGTATCTCCACCTTTAAGCCAGCTCGTAATTTTCTGCCTGTAATTATTGCTGAGGTGCTGCTTTGTGCTTCCATGCCAGGTGAGCGGTGTTGTAACAGCAGAGTATGAGCTGGAGCACCTCTTATTGGAGGGTCACTGCTTTGACCTGTCAACTGGGCAACCTCCCCGTGGACTGCAGTTCACCCTGGGCATGAGTCAAGACCCATTAACCTATGACACCATTGTCATGGCTAACCTGGTCAGCAGCGTTTTTTTTAATTAGCACATAGATGTAATTGATGAATTGTTAAAACCGAACATACATTTTTGGTCTAAATTTGGCTCTTGCATTCAACACCCCCCGCTCCCC
>BJFM01000362.1:339067-352479 GCA_016586285.1 Arothron firmamentum
TTTTTTTTTTTTTGGATCAACAACAGGGGTATTTCCAGCTGAAAGCCAATCCTGGTGCCTGGATACTAAGACTACGTAAAGGAAGATCAGAAGATATCTATCAAATCCTCACGTGAGTTTTAATCTGCAGTCATTGGTAGATGTTGAGGGTAATTAGCCACCATTATCTATATCCTCAGCGTGAAAGTTGTCTTCAGCTACCTCTCAGCGTTGTGCCGGTGGCTGTGAGAACCCATCACTATGGTAACATGAAGATCTGCTGACACTATTGCAGCTCAATGGTTTTGATGAATGTGGTGAATTCTTTTCATCACACCAGAGAGATACAAGGATGAGGAGAACAGTACTAATAAAGCAATGACAGACTGGAAGAGTGATGCAGCTAGACATCTGCCTCATCTTCCACCAAAATGTTTGCAGCAGAATGTGTTTTTGTTGCGGTGGAAGTGTTGCTTTTTGTCAGTGGTTGAATGGTTCTCTCATTGTTGGTTAATTCTCTTCCTTTTAAGACACTTTGTATGCTTTGTTAAGTAGTGTAATAATAGAAGATAACTCTTCACTCTGCTTGTGAGAATCCTTAAAACCCCAGATAATGTGACACTCTGCATAAAGCAGCTTGCCGTGTGTTATGCATTGTTTCTGCAGTCACAGATATTGTTCTCTCTCACTACGCTCACATAAGATTTAGGACACCTACAGCCCTTGGTCCTCAGGAATCATATCGGACAAGCAAGATTTATTCTCCAATCCTCTAGGTGAAGCAAAGAGGTGATGTCATTTTTCACCTTGGCACTGTCATTATTCTTGTGCTTAGTGGCTCTCTGCCCTGGTTAGTTGGCCGTTTGGAGTTCTGTGGGGAGTGTCTGTGTTCTCTGCTCCACACGCCTGCCCTTTCCCTCCCTTTTTGCTGCCACTCTGTCTCACCCTGTCAATAATAGGTGCGGGGGCTGCTCTCCTCTGATGGGAGCAGGCTTGCAGGGCAGTCTTCTGACAGGAGTCCTAAAGAAGGGCACAAACTTCTCAGGAAACGGCGGGATATCCTTTAGGCCCAATGAAGACAGGGCATTTATCATAGAGATGCAGTTAGTTTTTCCCCTTTAGTAAGCACTTGGGTCGTAATGGCTCGCTGTGCCTGGCTTTATCTCTCGCTGAAGTTTGCTTGCTGGTCTGTCACCGTCGGACTCTGCATATCCTGCTTGTCAGAAGCATTTCCCCTCCGAGCAAATCACATCTCAGACAATTATGCAGAAAGGTCAGTGTTACATAACCAATGCCACGTAGACCCTGTCATTAAATCTGCCACTATAAACAGAATGGCTGGGAAGCAGTGATGGATAGAAAAATGGTAAGGTGCTTGGTAATGATGATGGAGGGTAATGAATTTGGTCAGAGTCTGACCTTGGCTGTCATCCCAGTATCCGCTTTTAAAGCTCGCTCTCACTGTCCATTAGCTGCTGTTTTCTCCTCAATCAGACCAGCGTGCACTGTCAATTTGGCTGGCTGAGTAATTCTGGAGATGCTTCACAGGACAACGAAGCTGTATTTAGAGTCTGTGTGGGCTGATGTAGCCTTTACCACAATAATTAATGTACAAACTGCAGCGATCTGAATCAGTAATGGTTTTATTGCCAAGCGAGGGCTCTCATTTATTTTTCTGTGACAATAAATACAGCCTATGTCATAATTAAGAAATCAAGTAAAAGCAAGTAATTCAAATCAGTAAACAGAGAAATGGCTGTAAAATTAAAAAAAAAAATGGAACAAAGATCATGAATCTACATGTCAGGATTGTGTAATTTTAGTGTGTTAAATTATGCAGAGTTTCTGACAGGTTTCAGTCAGAGTGTGGCTTCTTTTTTTGCAGGCACGATGGAACTGATTCTCCTGCTGATGCTGGTGATGTCATAGTCATGCTCAACAGTTTCCACAGCAAAATCATCAAAGTCAGAGTGAGTGTGCTTTTAACACGGGGTTCATTTTTACAGCCATCGCTGATTGTCATAAAATAGAGGCTGTGCAATAATTTTACCACTCCTTAAAACAACTGTTTTTTTTTTTTTGTTGTTAATTTAGGTCCAGAAGAAGGCTGATATGATCAATGAAGATCTACTAAATGAAAACAGTGAAAGCAAAGGCATCTGGGACGCCATAGCAAGGTGTGTGATGTTTTCTGGCGTCCAGCTTCAGTACAGTTCTGTTGTTTTATCCGGCCTAAGCCTCTTGTCCCACTGACTGACACAAGAGTGAGCTCGTTGATTGGTAAGGTCCCGAAATGCCTTCTTTCTGTGTTGCGCTTTCAGGAGATCTTATTCCTCCCCACATCCCAGACTTCAGTATTATGCTGTAAGATCTAGTCTTGCAAAAAATATGTGCTTTTGTAGGTACGTGTGTGTGTGTGTGTGTGTGTGTGTTCGTGGTCTATTTTACCCCTCTGTGTGATCCTGTCCTCTCTCTTTATGCTTGCTGTGTGAAGTGTTTGGAGCACTTTTGAGAAAAGGTAGGCAGTGTTACTGCAAACCCACTGAAAGCTGAAGCTTCTCTGTCATCCTCATTAGCTTCTTGTGCTTATCGGTTGCTTCTAAGTGCTGCATCATGCATTTAACATGTAATACATACATTACTGACATGTGATGGTCAACATAGCCAGCATGTACTGGTGATCACCTGCTCTGTTTTCAGACGTCACACTTTGAGGCACATGAGAGAGCATCAGTTAGGGAATTCTGCTAGATGGCCCCAAATTAGTAACCCCTGAAGGATCTTTATTGGGAGGAAGAAGCTGCCCGGTGTGCAGCAGCGTGCAGCTTCCTTTTTGCTCACGTGTACTAAAGGAATTCTCCAGCAGGAGCTGTATGCTGTCCAACTATTGATCTAGCTGATGCTGTGAGAGCGGCAGGAACTCTGGACGCCACTAATATTGGACGGACCCTGGGAGTTTGCTCAGGTGAATTATTTGCCATTTAAAGGCGTCAAAGGTCTGTGATTGTGTTTGCAGACATCTTCAGAAATATTTGTGTTTGCTGGCTGGTTCCTATATAAGCTCCTCAGTCCAGCTGTCAGGGCTGCATCTGTGCTCGCCACAACTGAAAGGTTGTTTTGTCTTGTTAGAATTTGTTTTAAGGGCTTGTCAGTTTCCCAGACTGCTCCTGGACCCCAACATGCCAGTCATTTTATACTATTTGAATTTGTGGCGTCCTAAATGTATTATATGGCAGTATACACATACTAATGTTATGCTTCCCAGATTATTCTCTGACATCTTGGTTTTTGGAACAGTTGTGCTCAAATAGGGAAAACACACAGTCCAGTTCCCTGCAGTGAGCGCTATCCGTTGCTTAGGATTTGCCGAGGGTTTTGTTTGTTATTAAAGATTATTCTGAGTGAGTCAGCTCTCACCTGACCCTCTAGAGCTGCTTATCTGGAGGTGGGGGGCCCAGCGTTCTGCTGGAGGCCCCTCATAATGGCTGGTTTAGTTATGGCAGACAGGTGGCACCCCCACACTGTCGGTGTGTGGCTGGTGACTCCCCCGTAAGCCTGCTGCTCAGCCAGGATGGGCACTTTGGTACAAGAAAATGTATAAATGACTGTTAGATCTTACTTTGTGTTTATCATCTTGTTTGTTTGCCTTTAGCGGACATGTAGAGACAAACAACATGTCACCTCTTGTCCCCACACATCCCTCTCACTCGCTGGTGTTTTCACGGCGCCTCGGGGCCGAGGCTGTGATTGAGATCCACAGACATTCTTTCACTCATCAGGAGACCTGAGCTGACAAGGACACACAGTTTGACTGCTGACACACAGCGCCCAGAGCCCGAGTCCTGACTTGTGTACGTTAGATGTGGCCCCGCGCCTCGAGCCGCGTGTTGTTAGCCTTGACATGTGTCTGTAATCAGAAGTGTAACGTGGGAGGAAACAATTTTAGACAAGCAAAAATCAAAGACTCTTAATGTGCAGGATAGCTGCAGCAGAGCTTTTACTGGGGTTTTTACAGGAATATTTGACTTAAAACTCAGATTCAACCTGTCATATTCCCACAGATTAGGGCCTAATTTTAATTTCATGTTATTCTTTTAATACAAGCACTCACAAAAGTAGCAGTAGGTCTGTGCTGATGCTGAGCTTCCTCTCTGCTGTGGAGCAGACACCTCCAGGACTCCATTCTCCTGTTCAACCTTCAGTTAACCCTCAGCCGTCACTGGTCTACAATAGTGCATGGCTGTGATAGAACTGCACCAAAGCATGGCTAAGGTCTCATTGGCTGATTTAATGTCCTTCAATCAAATATATCTGCGTGATCGTCTCATTTACAGCATCACAGCTGGTGGTTCACAGAAGGATGATGCAGCCAAGAAAGAGGATGTCCTGAACATCTTTTCTGTGGCGTCAGGTCATCTGTATGAGCGATTTCTGAGGTCTGTGGTTTTTATTTGGTTTTACTGCTAATTATGTTGATGACTAATCTGATCTTAATATTAAAGGTTATTAACTTTACAAAATTGCTTATGTTCGTCCTACATGTTGCATTTTTTAAAGCTGAAATGTATTCTTTAGAATAATGATGCTGTCTGTTCTTCGCCACACCAAAACCCCCGTCAAGTTCTGGTTTCTGAAAAACCACCTCTCCCCCTCCTTCAAGGTACGTATCTCACCCCTGACTTGGTGTTTGCTCAGATTAACCTCTTCCCAGGGGCTAAGGTGTACCCAGTATCTGTTTTAACGACCCTCCAGAAGATGTTTTCACCACCGGTTATTTTGGGTGTGTTTAGGTCACCGTCTCTCACATGGCCCGGGCGTATGACTTCCAGTACGAGCTGGTGCAGTACAAGTGGCCCCGTTGGCTCCACCAACAGACGGAGAAGCAGCGAATCATCTGGGGATACAAAATCCTCTTCCTGGATGTTCTGTTCCCTCTGGCCGTGGACAAGATCATCTTCGTGGACGCCGACCAGGTGAGTTTAAACCGAGCTAGCGGATTTGAGCCGATGTGTGTGAGGAGTTCTCGCTGGTCACATCACTTCAGACTGACTGTGATATTAACTGGTGATGGAAGCAGATTTATACCCCAGACAACAGTTGACGTAATATGGTTACATAGGTAACAACATAGCGATACCTGATGCAGAGATCTGCACCATACCTCGACTGGGTGCGAAGGTGATGTTCTGTGTTCTGTGCTGTTGTGTCACCCAGTCAATGTTAGCGATCTATTTATACCAGTAATGCACTGTGCGAAGTTTGAGGTGATTTTTATCACCACCTGAGCACCTTCACTCCTCTCAGTGCCTCACAGCTGTTCTCCGTTTCTCTCCCAGATTGTCCGTGCTGATCTGAAGGAGTTGAGGGATTTAAACCTGGAGGGGGCTCCTTACGGCTACACACCCTTTTGCGATAGCCGTGGAGAGATGGAAGGCTATCGCTTCTGGAAAACTGGCTATTGGGCCTCACATCTAGGACAGAGGAAATACCACATCAGGTAGGGCTGATTCATGTTTGAGGCACGTGCTTGTTCAGTGTGTTCTGTAATTCACATCTTTGTTTCACCAAAAACATGTTGCAGCTCCAAATTTGTCAAAACAACATTTTCAGTTCAGACCATTATGCTAACATTATATTAAACAGATAAATGTACTTGGCTGACTCCTGTGCAGTATTGAGTTCCCCGTTTCCATAGTGACTAGAGCCCAGCAGACGTCCCAAGCGCTGATATTTTCCGTTGTGACTTCTGCGCACAGCCACAGTGAGGATGAGGTAGAAGGGAGATGCTCAGCCAGCCGTGTGGCTCTCCATCCTCTCTGTCACTGCTAACGAGCAGCTCGACTTCACAGAACAGAACAGTCAAAGTGATGCCCTGTGCTGGACCAAAAGCATTTGGATCATCAGGTTCTGTCTAATGTGACACTTCCCCTCTGGTTAACGGCCCTCTGTCTGTCCTCCTCTCCCCTTCTGTCAGTGCTCTCTATGTGGTCGACTTAAAGAAGTTTCGGAAGGTTGCAGCCGGGGACCGATTACGAGGCCAGTATCAAGCCCTGAGCCAAGACCCCAACAGCCTGTCCAACCTGGACCAGGTATGCGGCACAGGTACAATATCCTTTTATTGAAAGGAGCCAGAGGTTTTCTTAGTTTGCCGTCTGTTTTTAGGACCTCCCCAACAACATGATCCACCAGGTGGCCATCAAGTCTCTCCCACAGGAGTGGCTGTGGTGTGAGACCTGGTGCGACGACGCCTCTAAAGTCAGAGCTAAAACCATAGACCTGGTGAGTCACAACCATCCTCCTCTCTCCTGTCATCTGTTACCAGGGCAGCGCAGGCGTGCTGGCGCTATCACAGGAAGTTCTGAGTTTGTTGTTGCGGCTCGGATCCTCACAGTCGTAGCATCAACTGTCATTTTGAAAATGGTTCTGAAGAGATTGAATCCAGAACATTTTAAACAGGTGGGTTTGTGGCTGTGGTCTGGAACAGAGGTGTAGCACAACGCTGTCAGTCAGCTGGCCTGCAGCAGACAGCCGAGGAGCGGTCCTGTAGTCTCCTAAACTGATTTAGAGAATCAGTAGATGGGCTCCAGCACAGACAGGAGTAAGACGCATCGTCTTGTCCTGCTATAAGACACCACCAAGACATTTCCTAATGTCCTTTTAACTGAATTGGAAATTAAATTAGGTTTAAATGGCTGCCGCAGACTGTGCTGGGAATGGTAGTGTGATTTGTTGGGAGGAAGTGGCACTGGCAGTGGGTGTGTGTGTGTGTCTGTGTGTGATGTGTCTGCATTTTCTCTGCTGCAGTGTAATAACCCAAAGACAAAGGAGCCAAAGCTAACGGCCGCAGCGAGGATTGTTCCTGAGTGGGTCGAGTATGACAATGAAATTAAGCAGCTGCTGAGGCGGGCGCAGGAGCGGGAAGGCGCAGCTGCACAAAAGCCCTCCACTTCACTACATAAAAAGGGTGAACAACAACACACCCTTTGCATGTGTTCCGCTTTCTACCACACTGTTACATCTCTGCTCTTGTGCAATTGTGTCATGGAAATTTCTCTCTCTCTCTCCCACCCAGAAGAGAAGCAGCGTGATGAACTTTAGTGTCTGCCAGAACCACGCTGCTGAGGAGGAGGAAGAGGAGGAGGGAGACCACCTGCCAAGCTCCACGACACACATCCATCTAAGCATAACTGTGGAGCATTGCCAGCCCCAGTCAGAGAGGGAAGTATTTTCAAGAGAGCTAAAATCCAGCTGTGACTGTGATGAGCACTACAATCACAGCCAACAGTCTTAATGAGCGCGTCGTTTCCAAATGATCAGGTAAATGTGAGGTGTGAACGAACAAGTCATATGTTGCACTAAGCAAAAGTTCAAATGGAGAACCGTCTCTGAGAGCATAATCTCAACATTTATTTATTAAAAATGCTGTCAGAAAGCTCAGTTTTAGCTTCATGTCTGTTGAGGTTATAATGCTTTTGTTCCTACATCCTGCTAAATATTAGCAGCAATGCCAATTATTTTATACAATTGTTTAACTTAATTTTCAGTATTACAAATCAAAAAAAAAAGAGGTGATTTATGAAATATGTAAAAGGCGTGTACGAACCTGTTTGGTGCCGTGTTCTGTGCCACTCGGTGGTTTTCTCCATGTAAGCGAGAACCTGGAGAACCCAACAGGAAGTCTACAGAACCAGAGGAAGTGAAGGCTTCCAGTTTGCACCTGATGGTCTTTTTTTTTTTTTTTTTTTTACCAATTTTTTTGTTTTACCCTCACATGTAATTAATTTTGTTAAAAGCAACCACCAATCACATTTTCCTGTCCTAGTTTTGTCCATTTTACAAACGAATGCGTCTGTGCAGGTCTGAGCTCAGGATTTTAAGTTTTTATTCTGCAGCGGGAGGATGTTCAGTGTTTGTCTCTCAGGAGTAGGACAGGTGTTGCTGCTCAAAGTTCTTTTATAAAGTCAATAAAAAGTGTTCCCAAGGGGAAGCTGCCTTCCACTGTGCTG
This sequence comes from Arothron firmamentum, assembly GCA_016586285.1. Taxonomy (NCBI): domain Eukaryota; kingdom Metazoa; phylum Chordata; class Actinopteri; order Tetraodontiformes; family Tetraodontidae; genus Arothron; species Arothron firmamentum. The sequence goes on from BJFM01000362.1 coordinate 347,053, forward strand.
CCTTAGACGTCTTTATCTTACTGGCTGGTGGAATCAAATAAATTGGCTTTATTGCAAAAGCATCATTAGAGGAGTCTGAATTGTCTGCAGGTTGAATCAAAGGTCTGGCCTGCATACGTGTTTATGGAGAAGAAAACTCCTCAAAGCTGCAGTAAAATCAATGATCAGCTACATAAATAGTTCTTTATTTACATTTCGGAAAAAACTTCATATAAAAATAGTGCTGTACTTCTGTACACATTGAAGCTTACTGGGAGGGCGCTGTGTTTTACAGTGTAGATGGTGAAGATGACAGGGTCACAGATAAAGCCTGCAATGTCACATGACCATCATTTGTTGGCATAGCAACAGACCTTCAAACCTGCAACTTAAAGTTGTCTCTTTCAACAACCAAGTGGCATCTTTAACTGAGGTGAATTAATAGCCATAATCTGCCTCAAGCGCTTTTTGTCGTTCATCTCCCTTTTTTAATCAGGTGCCTTAAAAGAAAACAATTCTGCTTCCTCAATTAAAGCCAAATTTGAAGCTGAAAGGTCCAGAGCCGAATGGATTGAATCCCTGGAAGCCGTGGAAGCCTCCGTGGAAGTTGTGTTGCTGCTGACTCTCTGGATCCATGGGGTCTTCTCCGTGGTCAAACTTGGTTCTCATTTCTGGGCAAAAACAGATGCGTCAGTACATCCTCAACTAACACTGAAAGCTGGAGTCTCACAAGACTGCCCACCTGGGTCTGTCAGAACCTCTTTGGCCTGGGCGATGTCAATGAACTTCTTCTCAGCTTTCTTCTTTTCCTCTGGATCCTGGAAGTTGTCCGGGTGCCACTGCTGAGCCAGCTTCCTGTATGCTTTGATAATCTCTTTCTTCTGGGCAGACCTGGGACGGTGAGATGGACATGGTCAGCTTAACACACGTTTTAACGTTACAACACATCAGCGTTGGACTCAGCCTGGTGGAGCTTCCTACCTCTTGACTCCCAGGATCTTATAGTAGTCTCTCTTCTTGGACTGTTTTAGAAGTCGCTGGGCTCTCTCCAGGCCTTCTTTAACCTGACGGTCGTTTTCACTGTGTTTTGCAGCTGTCTCATAGTCCCCGATAGCTGAAAAATAAGAGTTACAGTATAATAATAGTGAAACTCCAGGATGGAATGTGCCATTTAGGCAGCCAACAGGAGAAGGACCGGAACCATGGTGGTTATAGCGGCACCGTCTGAGAACCACACTGATTGTCATCCATCACCTTTTCTGGACTCTTGCTTTGCTGCTACTTCACGAGTTCTGGGCTGTGCCAGCTAAAAATCGGGCTCTGCAGTTCTTCGCAACTGTGGTATAGGTTGCTATGGAGATTAGTCCTGTTCCCTCTGGAGAATGAACAACACATGCACTGGTATCATGCTGTCTCTGTGTCCTCAATAAGCTCTGCTGACTTTTTTTTTTTAATCCATAAATTTTACATTGGAACTGAACGTAAATACAGTGGATTATTGCATAATTTATATTTATACTGCACGTTAACAGCCGGTTTGCTGAATCTGGACTGACTGCTGCTGAGCTCTGCTCCTGCTTTTGCAGTCGACAGAATGATGGGACACCGTCTCCATAAACGGTGTGAATGAAAACTAATACATGGTTGAAAATGTGTATTTCCATCACACTGAGATCAGACTGCAGCATCTGGCTGTTGGCATCCACTCAGTTTGGCGTTTTAGTGCTTGTTTACAGTGGGGGGGTGTTCTGGGGTGGAGTTAACACCCAGAGGTGCTGACAGTTTAAGAGCCCACCTGAGGTCTGGGCTTGTACAGTGCTACTGACAACACAGCTTGACCTCCACCATCACCGGCGGCAAGATCTGGTTCATGCACGAGTGTGTGTTTTTGTACATGCTACACAGGGAGGATGGGAGGATGCAATTTACCAGCAAAGCGAAGACAATTTTGGCCTTTCCTCACAAAGAGATCTACTAACAATGCTCTTTGTTTCTACGGTTTTTTTTTCCTCCTTGTATGCCCAATGAAAGTGAAATCTCCATTAGCTTCTATAATAACTTTGTCTCTCTGAATGAACGCACAGTTGGGAGATCCTTCTGAGGAAATGCAGAACTGCCACAGAGTTGTTCTGTCTCCCTTTTTCAACCAGCTTGTTTGCGTGCGTGTTGACTTTTTCCATCTACTTGTGAGCTGTTCACTGAGCTCTGACTAAAATTAAACATCACGCTGTCACGCTAACCAAGCAGATATGAATTAACATTTCAGCTGGAGCAGCAGCGGGGAGCTTTGAGGACTATCTGGAACGGAAGGCATAGTTTCTTTTCTTCTTTTTCCTGACATGGCAGCATCAGTCTGAGGGAAGCTGTTCAACACCAAAGAGCTCCAGATCTCAGTTCGGCACCGAAGACAAGGTTTGGGGGTTGACGGTCCACTAACTTTAAGTTCCATCTGTCACAGTTTGACACTAAAACTGATGTGATGCTTGACTCAACAGAAGGATGAACTTAAACAGGGCAACGCTGATTCTCCCCTCTGAATCCTGACTTCCAGGGATTTCAGCAGCTGCTCTTTCACACTCGGCCAGCCAAGGTGCCTCTGAAATCTGAGAATTCTGAGTGCTGTCTGTGTTTTGGCACTGTCGCTGAAGGACTGCTCAGACCCGGGCTTAAACCTAAACGAACCAGCAGAGCAAACCAACTCTTCACATCTGAACACACTGAGCTCTATGATTCATTCTGGGATCAATGATGATTGCCTTTTTACAGAAAGGAATGGGACAGACCTACCTTCCTCGTAGTGTTCCTCTTGAATGTAAGCTTCTGCTCTGTCCTTCAGTGCGTGAACATTCTCTGGTTCTAACTGAAGGACTTCGCTGCACACTGAGATGGCTCTGCTAGCCTGCTCACCCTGGTCAGGACACAGACGGCTACGTTATTTGTCTTTCCTCTGACATAGGGACACAGCAGATAAACCCCGCTGAGCACCCAGCAGAAAGAAGACCATTGCTAATTAGCTTAGCACAAAGCCCGGTCCAGCCTGCTGCCAGTGCCTCACGCTGCGGGACCTACCTGTGCCAGAGCGTGGCAGATCCTCTCCTTGGCCAGGACAGTGAAGTGCTGCACGTTGGGCTCGGTCTTCATCACGGCTTCGTATTTGTTTACAGCATCCTCGTACCTGAAAGGCAGGACGGCGTGTGAGCTTCGGCGTGGATAGAGCTGCAGGGAGAGGGGCTGACTCCGCTATTGTAACTGTCCTTATTCCTTCTGTTAGCTTGGCAGACAGGAATTCTGATGTAAGTCACATTTGACTGGACATGCACCCACGTTAGGATGGGATTTGCATGGTTGGTTCTAAAAGTCGGAAGTGGCCGGAGGGATGGAGGGAGGCACCCAACGGCTGATGCAATTCCTGTTACCAGTACTTATAACATACAAATACTCCCAGAATATAATCAGAAATCCTACGATAGGTAAAAATTCTCTTCCTCGTTCATCTCCGTGAGCTCGACTTGAGTCGGGATCTGACGTGCACAGTAAGCCTGTGCTAGAGGGACAGTAACGCGCCATCTGATTGACCGAATATAGTGTGTGAATGTGAGGCATATGAAAATGAAATGGCACACACCCACCTCTGCTCCTGGATCAGTTCCTCTGCAGACAGAATCTGCTTGTTGAGCTTTCTGACTTGCTTGTAATGGCTGTAACACTGCTTGTGGTCTGGATCCAGTTTCAGGCACTCGCGCACCTCACTGCAGACACGGTGAGAGAAGGCTTCAGGACCTGAGGAACGCGCTCACCCCTGCTCAGTCAGCAATGAGAGCTGTGTCTCACTTGAGGGACATCTCGTGGTCTCCAAGAGCGTAGTAGATGGTGCTGAGTTTGTAGAAGGCCTGGGTGTTGTCATTCTTTAACTTGGACGTGGCTTTAAGGTCACTGATGGCCTTCCCCATTTCCCCCATTTCAGTTAAGCACTCTGCTCTCATCTCGCGAGAGGCCACGTCCCAAATACAAGTCTGTGAAAAGCAGAAAACGACTGATGCGCGGGAGGAAGACGGAGAGCATCTGCAGCATCAGCGGCTCAGAGTATGTGTTACCTCGATGACGGTGTCCAGCAGGGCCACAGCTGTCCTACAATCCCGACTGCTGTAGCGGTCGTGTGCCTGAGCCAACAGCCGCTGGATCTCATCTGACTTCTGCAGCTGATTCTGAGCTTCTCTCTCCTCTTTGTTGCTGGGATTGGACTTGAGCTGGAACAGCACAAGGCAGGTCAGAACATTGCACACCTACTGCAACAAAACTGGGAAAAAATATTAATATCAATACATTTGGAATGAAGGGAGGTGGGATATCAGAAAATACTACACAAAATAAGCTGTTATATCGGTTCTGGTGCTACCAGTGCCTCCTTTGGCATCAACAGCTCCCCTTATTCCTGCACCCATTACATCAGAACCATTCTTATTATGGAAGCCATCACAGAGCGATCTCAGCTAACGATGCTTTATTTTCTAAATGACCTTGGTGAGAGATTCCACAACACTCCATTTTGAAAACATGATAAGGTTTTAATATGATGCGCAATCTTAGCCAAACGAGTGCTGAAACAACAGAACAGGATGCACCTCTGACCAAACTGCTCCACATTATACAGTACCAACATGTTTTTTTATGAACTAACTGCCTAAGTCTGGATGAATTCCAGCCTCAGGTGTGAAACTGCCTTCATGGAGGATCCTAGTTACAAACCTTTCCACTCCCAGAAAGAGCCTCCCTAGAAATGAAATAATACTTAATGAATAATGCCAACTGACCTTTGTGAGCTGCCATCTGCCCACGGCAAAAAATACAAATATTTATTTGTTGCACTTATTTGCACACCCAAAGTTTTAAATACAATCCAAATAAGGATAGCAGGGTCATCTATGGCTTCTGGGGATGTTGTTTAACTTCACTGAAAAATGATTATCGTAGTAGAAAATTATCCTTAGCAACACTTTAAAGCCTTAATGGGCTACAAAAAAAAAAAAAAAAAAATCAAAGAGTTCACAAGGATACAATGCCAGTTGAGTTATTGTTTTATGGATGACGTACATCACACTATGCTGTCTAAAATATTAAATTATACAATGTTTACTGAAGTCATTAACCTTTAATCTACATGCCTCTCGCAATATTACCTCATTGAAATAATTCATATGAATCAAAATGAATATCCATCACCAAATTTGAATAATTAATATGTCAAATGGCTCCACTTTAAAGAAAAAAGTTGGACTTAAATTTGCAACATTCTGGCGCAGGTGAACACTGCCACCTGCTGGACGAACCTGGATCTCAGGTTAAACTCCAGAGTTGACTCACCACTTTCTTGTAGTCGCTCTCTGCTTCATCCAGTCTCCCCTGCTTCAGAAGGAGATTTCCTCTTTGGAGTTGTGCCTTTAAAAAATA
>BJFM01000362.1:352507-362795 GCA_016586285.1 Arothron firmamentum
GCTGACACAACAGACTGGTTTCCCAGCCCAGCTGATCCCAGTGTGCATCATTTATTTCATCATTTAATGTAACACTGCGAGACTGTGAGTAACCAAAAGAGGTCCTCCTTAGATGTAGTTCTAAAAAATCTGTCTAAATGTTTCTGCTTTAATCTGCACCAAGCAAACTTGCTCTCTTGCATCATCAGTTGTGCCACAATTCTTCAGTTATAATGGAAGGTGACTACGTGACTACTTTAATTTTGAATTCTAATGCATTTACATTAGCAGTCAGTTCCATATGTTAAACTCTGTTAGGACTTCATTGGTCTAAAAGGAGAAACTCACTGATGTGAAGTCTGGTTTGAGTTCAATGACTTTACTCAGATCTGGCATAGCTGATTTTGACTTCCCCATTGCCAGAAAGACCGTGGCTCTGCTGTAGTAGGCCATGTAGTTCTTTGGATCTCCATCTAAAAAGAAAGGACGAAGACACCGAGCCTGTAAATATGATTACCGACACTTCCGGATGTAAACATGTCTGCGATGGCGCGCGCACGTCAGCGTCTCTTACCCACAGCTGCGTGGAAATGCGACAGGGCATCTGCTAGCTGGCCAGCGGCGAGCAGCTTCTTGCCCATCTCCATATGGTGATCCACACTCCCATCCCTGCCACATTTCACTCCTGGAGAAATATCCCGCACACGACACGCATTAGTTGGGTGCACGTGAACGCAGGCCATGGCAGCGCGCGGATCGATGACTCAGGCTGGCCGCCGATGACAGCGGACAACACGCCGGTCAGGCAGGGAACCTGTCCGACTCATAAACTGTCCCGACATGTTGTCAGGACAGTTTACGAGGGGGACACTGACGACAACGATATGACAAATGTGTCTTTAGGTTAAGTTTTAAGAAGTTTGTTCGGAGCTTAAGACGGTGTACAGTGCAGCCATTGATAAGCTAGCTCAGCTTAACGTTAGCCAGCACTGGTGTGGCGAGTTATTTATGAGTTAGTTAAATCTGAATCAGGCTTCGGTCAAATCAGTTGGTTACTTTATCCAGTGGTTAGCCTATTGTTAGCTAGTCTTGTGAGAAATTAGAAGAAACGGTCTTCTTACCTTCGTATCTCAGGTCAATCAAAACAAGAACATATGGGACGTAGGAGAGTAGTTTGCGAGCAGTATGGTCGATGGAAACCATGGTTACTCTTGCACCAGGCGGCTCCTGTCTCTGTCAGCCTTACAACTTGGAGTTGAGTATCACCTGGTTCTCAGCAGTCCCATGTGTTGACCACTGGCCAACATTGCTTCTTTTTTCCCAGTCACAGGCTCTCAGCGGACCGCTCCGACCCGGTCGTGGGTGATTCTGATTGGCTGGTGTGCAGCAAACCACGCCCACCGCCGATTGTTCAACGTAGAGGAGCCACGGCAGCACTAAACGGTAAAACCCAGTGTGTGCGTGCGTGCGTGCGACCGTGCGTGTCATAATTTTTTCATTTCTTAATTTTGACAAGCTGCCCTAAATTAAAAATTCCATAATAACTATTTTTACCACACGTGAGGTTTTTGAGCTGCACTTACTGACTTATACATACAGTGTTGAAAATGAATACCTCATTTAAACTTCTTCAAGCAAAAGAGAGAAAGGAAAAGGGAAGACTAGTTGTCACTTTTTAAAAAGTTATTATTGCTCCTACAAACCAGAGCCATAAAGATTTTTTGCAGATCTCAGAATACTTTTCCCATATATCCTCAGAATCCCCATATATCCATTCCCAGAATGCAGGAAACACTATATGTTTTGTTTTGAAATGAACATGCATGCATCCATCATTTATGTTGATAAAAATAGTATTTTTTATACTGTTTGATTTGTTGACCTATAAGTGTTGTACATAAAGCATAGTTAAATACTCTAAAATACAGTTTAATACAAATACAGACACCTTGAGCTAAAAATAAAAAATCTTTTAAACGATACTGAGGCAAGTAACATCTCACACATATTCAAATGAGGATGTGGTTTTTGTGGAGGTGGTGGTGCCCGACATGCTGCTGACTCTGCTGTCGCTACCGCGGCTGCTGCTGCTGCTGCTGCTGCTGCTGCTGTTGCCGGGGCTGGGGCTGATTCCTGATTTTCGACTCATTTCTGTACGAGGAATCGATGCGATGCTCTTCCTGGAAAGAACAGCCGTGTAGGCGGCAGGGACCTGGTAGACTGGGAGTCTTTTTGTGCTGTAAAGTTCAGATTGAAGATGAATAAGATTTTTCTCTGCAAGAGAGTGAATGACTAATAGATTGTAGGATTTCACCTTGACTGACAGCCTTCCCTCCCTGCAAATATACTGTAGATGAGACCTCCTACGACAAGTAAGGTCGAGCCTCCCCAGCCAACAAAGACACCGACTCCTATTTCAAACCTGGCAAATGCAGATTAATATGTAATTTGACTGTTTGCGTTTGCTAATGGAAGTCAAATGTGCACATACTTCTGAGCAACGTAGCTGGGGTCTTGAAATTCCGCTCTGATTTTGTTCCCATAATAGGAGAAAGCAACCATAGCACACATCCCTGAAAGAAACAACACATTAATTCTTGAACCATCTTTGTTTGGTGCTCTTGGATAATTCCTCAGCACCTCCAATTAGGTAGTTCATCCCGCCGGCAAACGTTACTCTTGCGTTCACAATCTCCGTCCCTCCGATTTTGGTGCACTTCATCCCCACCAGGACCAAGATTGATCCAAAGAACGACAGGATGATGGCGATGATGATGAGGGCACGACACATGTGGATGTCCCCTGTCCAGAAGCAACATCGAACGAACGCTGGTTTCAGGGGGTCACTGCTCAAATCACGTGCTGAGATCTCCTTTACTCACAGTTCAGCGCCAGCATGGAAGGGATCCCCTTGCAGTCAGAGACTCCAGTTGAGTCGGAGATGCAGTCCTTCCACAGGTTGGAGAAGTAGTTTGAGGTGGTCAAGACGATGCTCCCCACCTCTGACCAGGTCCAGATCTCAGTGGGCATGGTGGAACAGACCATGATCCAGCCTGACACACACAGCACAAAGCAGCCGATCTCCATATACATCACCACAGTCCTGTAAGCCATGCTTGCTTCCACTCAGGCTCCCAGATGGCGAAATCACCAGATCCACAGCACTGGCAGCTGCCAGGAACCTGCTAAACATGTTGTGTGTTCATCATCACATGTTTTCCCCTGAACTATAATTCTGTGTAGTGGAGGTGACATTTGTGATGTGTTTGTTGTGAGTTAGCCGTGTTAGCATACGCTACTTGGGGTCAGTTTCGCTTAGCATTCGGCTCTAATGTTCCAGGTACCGCAAACACACGGGAACCGGCTCAACATGTTCTGTGTTTATCGTCCCCTGTTTTGCCTTGAGCTACAGTTCTGTTCGGTGGAGGTGATTTGGACATTGTGTTTTTTGTTAGGGAGACACACGTGACCATGCAGGATCAGCACAGGGTCCATTTCTTCTACCTATAGGCTACAACTTTAAGTGATGTCAGCATGAAATTATACACACAAGCAAAACAGGAAAAAAAAAAACTCCATCAATGCTAAAAATAATAAGGGAACCATATGTTCTAGAGCATTTACCATATATAAGTGGCTCTAGCAGATCTAGACTGTTTTAACTGGTGACCTCTTGACCTTTACAGTTGTTCTAAAGACTGAAGTCTTGGATTGATTCATGTGACATTTGTAGATGCAGTGGCAATCAAAAGTTCTGGTAGTTTTGATTGACATCGGGAGATTTAGCTCAATACACAGAGGAAATGTTGGAAAGCTTTTTGTTATTCAGGCGAAACAACAGTAGGATAGGTTTTGCAGTCACAGTTTGAAGACAGCAACGCCCCATCTCATGTTTACCCAGTGTTCATTGCTGTGTTGTTTGTTTGTTTGTTTTTTAAATGACGTCATTAATCATTTTGAGGAAAAGTGTGTCAGACTGGGCATGTACTGTATTTCGTTGCACCAAGGTGTTAACAGAATGTACTGCTTTAATGCCACCATCTTGCGGTCAAACAAGGAACAGCAGATTATCGCGGTTTAATTTTTAAAAGTTCACGTTTTTAGAAAAGGTGAAAGTTTATCTCAGAGACAAGGATCAGTCAATGTAACTGATAGACTGTTTATAGACTGTTTCCTAATACTAGTAATGACAAAAAAAAGATGTTTTTTATGAAACACACTAAATGTCTAGTCAGCAGCAGTGTGTTTGTTGTCATTAATGAGGGATTCAAATAGTTTGGTGAAATGTTGACTGTAAACCTTGTTTAGTTTACTAAGAGCAAATATACATAAAATATCATAAATTAAATTGCCATTTGGAGGTTAGCAACATGTACAACTCACTACATGATACAGCCCAACTTTTCTCGGAGAAATAATTACAAGTTACCTCTAAAAGATGAAAACAATGCAAAAATCGATTTTATGTACTTTATTATTGACATACAGATATGTGTACTGTAAAATAGATTCTCCAATTTCCACATTTTTATCAGTCAGGAGATAACAGGATGTTCAGTAGCACAGTGCACGGAGCTCTGCAGGCTCAGGTTTTAAAGTCACCCTGCAGAGATGGCTGTGGAACCTTAGAGAGTATGAATGGAGCAGCACAGTGGTTAGAACTGGTGCTGGTGCCAGGGCTCCTGTGACGTCATCACCTGTTTACTGACTCTGATGGCCACTTCATAGCTAGTATGTTTAGAGTTGGGTGACGTAGTGGTACAGTGACTGGCACTGTGGTGTCAACGTCCCATGTTCAACCCCTGGAGACCAGGGACTCTCCTGTGTGGAGTTTGCATGCTCCTCACTTCCCTGGTCAGCGTGGGTTTCCATCCAACTTCCTCCCATAGTCCAGATACATGCATTTGGGTGTTGGTGACCTGGCTGCTGTAAGTCGACCTTAGCTATAAAAGTTTGTTTGCGTATGTTGTTCCGGTGATCTTGTTGATTAAGAAGATGTATATGAGTTTTCTTATTGACAGATTTTCTTTCTACTTTAGGACCTTTTAAACATTTAAAAGCAGCAAACAGAATTTAGCCACAATCAAGACCCTCTCCCCATCTGACTGGTCTGCCACATTACAGTAAGCAAACATTTACACCCATAAATTGAAATTAATTTTCTACATTTAGATTGAACTTGAAATTATGTTGTCACGTGTAAATGAAAGGTAAAATAAAGGAAATTTTTTATAAATCTCTCACAGATTGATTATTTTACAATATAGATTAAGAGAATAACATACAAATGTTCAGTTATTTAGGTAAAGCATTACTCCACACAGAAGGATCGTAAACATTTAAGAAAAATACGAGTTGACAAAGACAGCAGACATGCGTTAGCGTTGTGCGTCAGGTTGCCTCTGCCCTGCAGCATCAGTCTCTTCCTTTACAGCAGAAATGACAGCGAATACAAATGTTGCACACTCTGTGATGTGGTGGGACCGGTTAAGCAATCTCAAACGGGACCTCCTAAATAGTGACCGACCCCCTGGATACTGGACGTCAACTTGCGTATTACACAAATGCGTCTCTCTCTGACACTTTAGTCGGAGTTGTTGCGGAAATCTTTGAGATCTTGGAGCTGTTGGAGAGTCTTGAGCCCATGTACGTTCCGTACAGTTTGGAGGGTCTGTAGTATCCAGTGTAGAGGCTCCTCCCCCTGGTGCGAGGGTACATGTATGTGCCTCCGCCATATGCATATACAACCTGACTGTGAGAGCACAAATGGGCCAAAGTTATTAACAGGCTTTGAAATTATCAGTTACAGAAAAAAGTGTGAGGGTGGGTGAAGTCACCTTTCACGGCGTAGAACATAGTAGACTGTCACAGCGTAAAACACAGCCCCTAAAAAGATGAGGAAACATCCCACCAATCCCAGAAATACGGGAGGGCCAATGTCATACCTGGAATCAGGACAGAAAAAGAAAAATCCTATTTTAACTTAGGGACTGATATATTGACATAAAGTGGTGTGTGGTGTGGTGTGGTGTGGTGTGGTGCGGTGTGGTGTGTACCGTAATACTCCCGGCCCTACACTTGGGGCAAAGGTTGTCCTGGCAATCCTGTTGATGTACAAACAGTAGCCGGCAATATTGGATATACCTGTGTGACGAGGCACCATCAATACAGAGAGGAAAATGACGGCAAAACATGTTGATTTATTTTTTTCAGGGCCAGGAGCCACACTCACCCCCTACGAAATGAAACACGGCTCCAGCAAAGACGAGCGTGTCCTTAATTTTGTCCGTTCCGCCAATATAAGTGCACTCCATTCCGATGAAGCAAAGCACCACAGCGAAGAAGCCAAGAGTTATCCCACACATGAGCAATCCGCGGACGCCCTGGACGAAAGCTACGGGATAACAGGAAGGACTGAGTCAAACGGAGAGCAATCAATGCCAACAGTGCAACACGACGGGTGACACTGAACACATGGCAAGATGATTTCTCCAAAAGGATCATTTGTGTGAAAGCACACACACACACACACACACACACACACACACACACACACACACACACAGAGCATGATCATTAACTGTGCTAAGTTAAGCTAAGCTCTTACGTGTAACAGTCCAGAGCACAGGGAAGTCTCTACAGTTGGTGACAGCAGTAGAATCGGTGAAACAGTCCTTCCACAGGTTGGACCAGTACCACGCCACCTTGATGATAAAAGAACCTCCTTGCCCTCCTATTTGCGTGATCCTCCAGTAGTCCATGGCCAGGGTGCACAGCACAAACACCCATCCCAACGACGTGAGCAGGAAGCCAAAAATCTGGATGAGACGTTTCCTCATTTCTGAGGCTGCTGAGGTGAAGCTGCTCGGTTCTCAGCCGAGGCCCTGAACGTGCGGCGTGTGGTGTGTGTGTGTGTCTGTCTGTCTTTGTGTCATCGTCTGCCACTTGTGTTGACAGGATCCTTGAGATGTTTACTGTAAACCCTGCGGAGTGTGCCGCCAACATTGAGTCATCCACTCCCCCTCTGCCATTTTCAGGTTTCATCAACAGATCTGGTGAGATTACGACGTCTGACGACAATGCAAGTGCACAACGTGCATTTTCCACACTTCATTTTATTTGCATCTGTTCTGCTTCCAGTTCTAATCTGTTCATATGCAAGTTTGCTTATTACAGAATCAAAGTTAATGATTAGATCATGGAAGACAAGAGAATCCACGTTTGACACGGCTTTAAATATTGTCATTACAGATTAACAACATGTGCTGGTTGCTCGCAGTTAAAAGTATAACCAACAAAAGAAATGTCTGACAAATACTGCATCACAAAAGGCCATGTGAAAAAAAGAACAAGAGAAGCATTTAAAATTTAGACTAGAAAGCTCCATTTGGGTGCTTTAATCCAGTATTTAATCTGGGGGAAAAATGACAACAATGGGGAAAACCGAGTAAACTATAAAACAATACATAGCATTGGAAAAAAATGTAAATATTTAAAACTCTAAACCTTTAAGACATCAGAAGGATGTAGTGCTGTTGAAAAGAAAGTGCTACTATTTTATTTTGTGTATATCTGCGCTGCGGTGGAAGACGATGTTCACACATATGCATTCTTATCAAAATGCTGCATCTTGGAGGCGTCGCCGTAGTCTGGGGGGGGTCTCTGGTTCACCGCCTTGGCCTGACCTCTCGGATAGGAGGAGATATGAGAGTGTGAGGCAGCACCTTTGTAGATATATTTGGTCTGACTGTGGCTTTAAAGAGACAGAACACACAGGAAACAGTAAGATGGGGGTTTAAATGCACAAATAGTTCTATTTCTCTCATAAAGACCTTCTCGTAGAAGTGCCTGCAATTGAGAAGCAGAGCATGGAGCCGCCGAGGATGCAGAGAATCGAACCGGCCCAGCCGATAAACAGGGCTGCTCCCAGCTCGTACCTGAAAACATCCACAGCTAAGGAATCTTTTTCTTGATTCTAGTAAAAGTGTGGGTTTTTTTTTTAACAGTTGTTTTTTTTTCTCTCACTTCTGTGCCACAAACAACGGGTCAAAGAACTCTGAGGTAATCTGGTGCGCGTAGAGGGAGCAGGCTGAGAGTGAGCAGAGGCCTGCGCAGGAGGAAAGAAGGGGAATTTCATCAGAAATGTGTGATCACACAGATGCCTCACATGTAGAAAAATAAATCCCACTCTACTCACCACTTAGGATAAAATTGACACCAGCGAAACAGGCAGTCCTGCCTTTGCTTCTGTCACTTCCTCCAATTTTGGTGCATTTCATTCCAACCAGAGCAAATATAGAGCCGAAAAACCCCAGACAGACAGCTGCGATCATCAGGCCCCTGCACGCTTGGATGTAGGCTGCAAACACCAAGAGAGCCATCAAAGCACGAAGGGAACAGCTGTAATCTTCACCCTTCCCAAGGTCAATAAGGTGTTGACCTTGTGACCAATTTACACATAAAGCGACCAAACACAATTTGTCACGACTAAGCCTAATGGTTTTCAGGTGTTAGCGTGGCGCCCGTCCTTGGAGGAGATTCGTCACTCAGATGTGATATTAAGACAAATATTACCTTGAAAGTTAACCCCTGAGACTAGTCAGCCGTGGGAGAAACTGCCCGAGGTTAGCAGTAAATCTCCAGAATGGCTTTCAGGCTCTGAGAAATTAAGCTAAACATTGACACAGCTAGAGGTAAAGGGTTGATTCCTGGAGGATGTGGTTCAGGGCTTTGGGATACCAACTTGTCAATCTGAACCTTCGAGCGAAAGAAACTAGCTCTGAATGAACAATTAAACCAGAAACTCAAAGAAGAATCTTAAGAGGTCAAAACCAATTTGAGGTAACAGAACAAGGGTAATTAAGCGCGGTAACAGCGGCTGACCATCCAGCGCCAGCATGGAGGGAAAGTCTTTGCAGTTGGACACTCCAGTTGAATCAGTCACACAGGTCTTCCACAGGTTGGACCAGTAGGTTGCCGTAGTGATGACTGTCCCATCCAGCGAGGACACTTTCCAGTAGTCTGTCGGCAACGTGGAGGACACCAGCACCCACCCCGAAGAGCTGAGAATGAAAGCCAAGATCTCCTGATACATCTCGCAGCACAGATTCGGCTGGGCGGCGATCCGAGGTTAAGGTCCCCCTGTTTGGTAAGACTCGTTGGAAACGTAGCCGAGCTCTGCCCTAACTTTAATGGACGGGCTGTGATTGATAGCTAATGTATTGTGGACTGCGTGATTCTGTAGGGAGGAGTTTTCTTAAACTTCAACGGCTGACCAATGGACTAGGGCTGCGTTTGCCACCCCCGCAATCGGCCCACTGCGTCATAGATGATGGGGACTCAAAGGCCTGCGCAAATCTGTAATGAGTTGTAATGTCCCAGCCCGGCTCAGGCTGCTTCTCTGGTGATGTCATCACAGAGGTTTCTGGTTCCGCTGTCTCATTGGCTTGAGAAATATCATGCAAATTGCATACAAACAACATTCTGAGTATCTGTCTAAAAAATATAGGAAAAACTGTTCTTACAGTTGTTCACTGAAGCACACTTTTAAAAAAAAAAAATTCTCTTAAAAGAAAAAGAGAACCCGCTAAACAGTGAGCATAATAAAACGCCCACCTTATTTTACTTGGCAGCACTGGAAGACACAGCCATTTGTCCATATCGTAAAAGGTTGGATATGAAAAGAAGATATTTGTAGTACAAAGTGCTTTTTGATTTTGCACAAAATATTAAATCAAATATGTATGATTAGTTTAGGGGAGACACGTTTTTGTGAGCTTGAAGCGGTCCTGAGGTCAGCTCTACTCAAATCACATTTATACACAGATGATGAAGAATACCTTTGGTACATTTTATAGACACTTGTGTAATTTTCCATTTGTTTTCAGTCACACCTGTCAACACGGTATGCCCACCGACAGGACAGGACACACCCTATGCTGCATTATTCACCTAGACTATAGAGAGATGTTAGAAAATTTATTCAAACCATTTCAGAAGCGCGCTCGCATTAAATCAGCGCCAGCAGGTGGAACCGTTGCAGACGGGGTGCATTTTCTGGGCAGCGCACTGCTGCCACCATCAGGCAGACCTGGGCATTGCTGATTTCCCTTTCCTTTATGAAGTTATTGCTTTCAGTGATTCATTTGTTGTTTTAAAACTAATGAGGGAATTCAGTAATTGCATTTTGTCTTACCCTTCTGTTTCAAAAACTGTGATTAAAAAATAACAAAAAAGAGACCAGGGAAGTTTATTCAGGAAAGCATTAGTTATTTCTCTCTTTTTTGGGGGGGGGGGGGGGGGGGGGGGG
>BJFM01000362.1:362841-376385 GCA_016586285.1 Arothron firmamentum
GGGGGGGGCACCACCTGAAAAAGAAAAATCCTCTCTATCTGTACGTAAAAACCACAACTACAATATATGAACTGATAGTAAATGATAAATGAAATACATTATTTTATGTGAAGTGTCATTTTGTATATTTGCTCTTTGCCTCACTCTCTTACTTCACAGCTTCCATGACTCAGTCTTGGTATAATATTCCAACGAGAGGTTACATATTTGCTACTGCTAACTTGTGAACCATACGATGGATCAAAAACTATTCTTAGATTATAACCTAGGAAAATAAAACCTTTTACATTGACTTTTGTGCTTATCAGCTATCATCTTTGTGTCTAAAACTACAATAATTAGAAAAACAGTAATAATAAATTCTTTTTTAATATTTCTACAAAGGCAAAATGGGGTTTTTTCATTGTTTGTTTTTTTTTTGCAGAAAATATTGCTTTAAAGAATTTTAGTAACTCCTGACATTGTTCTCTCCATTTCAGTAAAAACATTTTTTTACTAGTTTTATGTATGAATTATTAAACAAGTAAATGACTGAAACTACAGACAAGAAGGTTTCAGCATTTCTGAAAATGTTTTGTTGCTAGAATATCTACAAACTAATTTGTAAATAAGTGCATAACTTCCTCCTTTCACTTGCCTTCGATGCTGGAGGATTTGTTGCTTTTGTGTTATTGCCGTGTGAAGCATACGGGATCAGGTACGTTCTCAGTCCTCTGTGATAATGTGACAGATGTATCAACATCAGCCTGAGCTTTCTGTGAGAACTCAGCTTACCTTCCAGCTTCAGGGTGGTGTGATGAGGTCTGCAGTGCCAAGCTCCGATAGCGTTTCCAGCACAGTTGCTCCACAAACCCTGCAGAATCCAGGTGGCTGTGATGACCGATGATGCCCGACTGGTCGCCTTCCATTCATTGGACACTGTGGCACCGATGGTGGCACCCAAACCAGCCAGGCCGCTAAGAAAAGCCAGGATCTGGAGGCCTGACATTTAGATATTCCCAATGTTTTTAAGATTTCTTTTAATGGGAAGAAATAAAAATTGCTGCAGGCGGTCAAATTACACTGTGGACATATGTTTCACTGTGATGATTTACAGACAGGACATCATGCATGGTGAGGATTGGACACTGGTGTCTCACAGCCAAGGAGCACAGGAAGTGGGAGCTGGCTGTTAGTTAAATTTCATCCTGCTGCATCTGAAGTGCTCTCAGCTTTGGTCTACAAGTAAAGGGTGAGTACTGCATTAACACACACAAAAACAGCAGAAATGTAATCAGTAATCCTCCCCCCCAAAAAACAAAAAAAAAAACACATAGCAAAGTCCACTCACTGCTCCTATTATAGCTTACAATATTTAGCAAGACAGCGACTAATGATTGCCAGCTTGTATGTGAACTTGCTTGTTGTTTTCTTTTTCTTACCCACAAGAAACTGAGAAGAAGGTTCAAAATAACCTGTGAAAGAAATGGTGCACAAGGTACAAATGAAAAAGCATTTGAGACAGAATTGTCCTCAGAATAGGGGAGGACAGAAGTAGGTAAAATAATCAACATTAACACTGAGAGTGAATTTACACACAATTAAAGGAGCTCTCCTGGGTTCTGCTTTGTTAACACATTTAAATTAAATTGATAGTGTTACAATTAATTGTGACAAAATGCTGCGTTGATTTATACTTGGCGCATTTTGGTATTTTAAATTCACTCTATATCTGAATAACTAACTGATTAAATAAGTAACTAAATGTGTATTTTGCTTTTATTTCCACCTTTTCTAATGCGGATTATTAATAGCCTAAACTCCGGCGAACTTCTCGTGGTCAGCGTCGTTGGAGGCTTCTCAGCCAATCAGCGTGCGGGGTGGGCGGGGCTTATGCGGCTCACCTGACAGCCGGAGCTGTTGACATCAGACCCCTGATGTCCTCGGTGTCGCTGCGGGTGATCCCGACGACCCTCAGAGTTTGCGGTAGCTGACCGTCCAGGGTTCATCGAGTCCCCCCCGGAGCCTGCGGGGGCTTCAGAGAAAGAAGCGAGGATCCTGTTACAGTTTCCAGGGGAATGGATGCCTTGCGAAAGGAGGGGAAGGATAATCCGTCGGCCTCTGCTAATCTGCTCTCCAAGATTTTCTTCTGGTAAGACAAGCGGTGACAGCCGAGTGTGACAGTGGCTGAGTGGAGAGCTCTCCAATCTGACACCCTGACACCTCCACACAGCCTCAATCACAGGTTAATGATGATGCACACTAGCTAGCATCCAGAAACCCCTGCTCCTTTGTCTGTGTCATTGCCAAACTTCTGCACTGAGTTATGCAAACATAAGAAAGCGGTGAATCCGGACGTAGTGGAAGTTAAAGCATGATGGATGCTAACATTTTGTCCCTGTGCTTTGATGCTAGCTGGCTGAATCCCTTGTTCAGACTGGGCTACAAGAGGAAGCTGGAGGAAGATGACATGTATAAAGTTCTCCCTGAAGACGCGTCAGACAGACTTGGAGAGGAGCTCCAGGGGTAAATTCAGTCAGAACTTGTCATGTGAGCTATTGTGTATTTTACCAAAATCCAATCTTTTAAGTCGGTACCAGCTAATGCCATTCATGCAACAACGAGAACTTTATTCTCTTAATAAGTAGCCAGGCTGCAACTTTTCATTTAGAAAAAACAAAAAAACAACCCTCATTGTCCATGTTTTCATTATTTTGTGGCCCCCTCACCACTAGCGCCCGACCACCCTCCCCACCTGCTTTCAGGAAAGTTGCTGTCACTCCTGACCCTGAACTTGACCTTTAAATTATATATAGATCTGACGTGAGAAGCAGCCCGGCTCTGCCTCACACACGACTGATCCTGGCTCCTCTTCCTGCGGTTGCCACATTATGGTGTGATCTTCTTACTTGGCTCAAACAGAGTGTGCAGGACTCACCTACATTAGTCTAGGTCCTGGGTTTTGGCGAACACGCTAGCAGGAATTAGCGACAGCATTGTTGGCACCTTTTTTCCTGGACTGGCCACACTTTCCTCTGACCTTACAGAGCCATAAGTGTGACATTTTCTAAAATGTCGGCGCCTCCCCCTTCCAATGCAACGTTCTGTCCCCAGAAAAGATGACCTGGCGCTAATTATGTGCTGCATGAAGCAGAACTCCAGCCATGGCTAATACCTAATGTCTGTCATTTCTCTGGCCCTGTGCCTCCATCATCCTCAGACTTGTGCTTCCTTTCTCACAGGTACTGGGACAGAGAGGTCCAGCAGGCGGCCAAAGATCTGCGCTCACCTGAACTCGCCAAAGTGCTGGTTCAGTGCTTCTGGAGACCGTACTCCCTCATCGGAGCGTACATGTTTATGGAGGTGCTGAGTCATCGCTCACCAGCGCTTCAGAAGAAAGTGATGCTTCCAAGCATCGCCCGGCTCTGACTGCTTTGATTTTCTCCATTAGGAGATCATCAAGATCATCCAGCCGGTGCTGCTTGGACAGATCATCTGGTTCTTTGAGAGCTACGACTCCACCAGCACAGCGGGGGCCGATGATGCCTACATGTACGCTGCAGGCATCTCGCTGTCAACCTTCGCCCTCACTGTGCTCCATCATCTCTATTTCTACCATGTCCAGCGGGTTGGGATGAAGATCCGCGTGGCCCTGTGCCACATGATCTATCGGAAGGTGAGCACCGACGGAACCATCCTGCCATTGTCACTTTTCTGCCATGTGTTGGATTTTTATGTTTGACGTCTTTGTTTGTGCAAAGGCACTGTGCTTGAACAGCAGAGCGTTTGCCCAAACTACCACTGGACAAATCGTAAACCTCCTGTCCAACGACGTCAACAGGTTCGATGAGGTAATCATGTGACCTGTTTTAGTGTTTCCATCTGCAGATCCATTCATCTGTCCCTGACAACGGTCATCCTTTTCCGGCAGGTCACCTTATATTTGCACTTTTTGTGGATTAGCCCTCTGCAAGTAGCCACCGTCATAATATTGCTGCTCTACGTTATTGGACCATCATGCCTTGCGGGAATGTCTGTCTTGTTCATTCTGATGCCTGTACAGACTGTTTTTGGGCGCCTGTTCTCCACTCTGAGGTTGGTCTCCCGTCTCTGGTTTTAGCCATAGCTCCATTCGCCTCTGGTGCACCTGCTGCATTATCCCGCTGTTTCAGGGCCGAAACGGCGGCTCTGACGGACGACAGGATACGCACCATGAATGAAGTCATCTCTGGAATCCGGGTGATAAAGATGTACGGCTGGGAGAAGCCATTCGCTTCGATGGTGAATGAGGTCAGAAGGTAGATCTGTTTTTCCTCACTGTCAGTTGCTGCAAATTTGCACTGATGTAAAAGTTGATCATACAGGAAAAAAACACTGATCGCAAATGCTCGGATTCTTTAACAACACTTTAAAACTCATCTTAAGCCTAGCTTAGCCTAGCCTAGCCTAGCATGGATTCCCTTCCTGAACAATAACGTCCTTGTTTTCAGAATGGAAATTTCCAAGATCATGAGAAGCTCCTACCTGCGAGGACTGAACATGGCATCCTTCTTTGTGGCCAGCAAGATCATCATCTTCATCACCGTCTGCGTGTACGTGCTGATGGGAAATGAGCTGTCTGCCGGCACAGTCTTCATGGCCATCTGTCTGTACGGAGCCGTCAGACTCACCATCACCCTCTTCTTCCCCTGTGCCGTCGAGAAGCTCTCAGAGTCTCTCATCAGCATCAGAAGGATTAAAGTGAGTGGATCAAAGTGTGTTTGCTCAGTCAGTACGTTTCTTCTTTACGGTAACTGAAACTTTTGACGGATGTGGGGTTTTTGTTAGAGTTTTCTCCTGCTGGATGAGGTCGGTCCTCAGCATCAAGGGCTTCCTGTGGCAGAGAAGAAAGACTGCCTGGTGCAGGTTCAGGATTTAACATGCTACTGGGACATGGCTAGTTTCCTTTTTTTCTGGATTACATACCAGAAGTTATTTCTCAGCGTCATTGTAATATATAATTAAGTTTTTTTCTACAGGTTCTTGAAGCTCCAACACTACAGAATGTGTCACTAACGGTGAAGTCGGAGCAGCTTGTGGCAGTAATTGGGCCTGTTGGTGCTGGAAAGGTCTGTTCTTCTGTGTATTTATGATGTGAAACCCCAGGTGTCTTAAATAACTCAAGTACAATTAATGTTTTATTGTTTTAGGCTCAGAATAGCTCTGTTGTGCTAATGGCGATAGCATCTATGCTGGTTTGGAGGCAAGGGGATGTTTTTTTTATTTTATTGTTTATTTAATATGCTGTGTTTGCTTTATTAGGAAGACTAAGTAAATATAAAGTATTACTATTAGAGCAACATCACGTTGAAGGAAAGATTGTTACCTACCGCTCAAGATGTCAATTAGAAACTATGTACCTACATTCCCTGAATGGAAAGATTGTTTTAATATTTTTCTTTGTATTCCCATCAAAGTCGTCTCTCCTCAGTGCCATACTGGGTGAGCTGAGTCAGGCAGCTGGTGTTGTGAAGGTCAAAGGTGAGCTGACTTACACTTCCCAGCAGCCTTGGATTTTTCCTGGTACGATTCGAAGTAACATCCTTTTCGGTAAACCACTCAACCCTCTGAAGTACAGCCGCGTTCTGAAGGCCTGCGCCCTCAAGAGAGTAAGAATCACGTTTTGGTGGTGCTTTACTACATGCTGGGCTGTGACTGACTGGTACGGGCTGTATTTGAATCCTGGTCAGGACGTGGAACTGTTGCCAGGTGGCGATTTGACAGTGGTTGGTGACAGAGGGGCTAATCTGAGTGGAGGCCAGAAGGCAAGAGTCAGCTTGGCAAGGTGCACTGGCTAAATGTGTAGCATTAGCTTCCTCTGTTGTCATGCAAAGGAGTTAAACACTGCATCTGTGGCCTTTAGAGCCGTGTATCAGGATGCAGACGTCTACCTGCTGGACGATCCTCTCAGCGCTGTGGATGCCGAGGTGGGACGACACCTTTTTGAACAGTGAGTTTTTTTCCCCCATGGAGAAACTTAAAAAAAAATCAGTCATATTTTCATTTTAAAGGCTGTGAGCATTTTCACTTTCTTCAGGTGCATTTGTGGACTGTTGAAGAAGAAGCCTCGTATCCTGGTTACTCATCAGCTACAGTATCTGAAGGCCGCAGATGAAATTGTTGTCTTAAAGGAGGTAGGTGTGTGTGTGTTTGTGTGTTTGTGTTTGTGTTTGTGTTTGTGTTTGTGTTAATAAGGCCTTGTATGCAAATCAACACGTACATGTAAGCAAAAATTAATTCTGACATTTCTGTTCACACCTATTTGCCACCTTGGAAATGGACTGCAAGTTGTTTTCTGGTGAATGTCGCTCTTATAGATGCTACCATCATTCTCTCTGGTTGTTGTCAGGGTCACATGGTGGCACGGGGGACCTACAACGAACTGCAGGGCTCTGGACTTGACTTTACCTCCTTGCTTCTGGAGGAGGAAGGCCAAGAGGAGAAGCAGGACAGCAGCACCATCCCTGTGTTCCGCGGTCACCATGACAACTCAGCATCGTCTCTGTCGTCCCTGTCATCCTCCCAGCACTCTTTGTTTGATGGAGGAGAATCCCAGGCAATGGTTGGTATATCTGAAACGTGAAATCAAGAGAAATATTACTGGGCGAGAAGCGTGTTATGCGTTCGTTTGGTCACTAGAGGGCAGAAGTGACTAAGGCTTCCTCTGCTGCTGGTGAAGCCTGGATGTCTGTCGTTTACGGTAATGTTTATCTTTAGGTGGTACATCCACCAGAAGAAGAAAGCCGCACAGAGGGAACCATCAGCCTGCATCTGTATGTCAAGTATTTCAGAGCAGGCGCTAACTCCCTGGTTCTCTTGATCCTGATCTTTATCAATGTACTTGCACATGTAAGTGATTTGGGTTTTTTTGTTTGTTTGTTTTTTTTAAAGAAAGTGGTGAATTTAATTTTTGGTATAAAACATACCAGTAATATATGTTCAGATGTTGTGCTGATAGTTTTACCTGTTTGATTTTTTTTTTTCTTTTTTAGATTGCATTTGTTCTGCAGGACTGGTGGCTTGCTTATTGGTGAGAAATCGATGCTTTTCTTTCGTTGTTTCATTTGTTTCCATGAGAATAGCATATTTGCAAAAAGAATAGCAGGTTTTACCAGACTTATTTCCTCAGACTGCAAATGGTTGCCACTTGAATAGAAATATAATTGAACTAAACATTTTGTTTGCTATTATGCTCAAAGTGACCTTGCACGAGATGAACTTGTATAGCATCTTCCTGCTGGAGCTTTCTTTCATTGTTGTGTTTATTTCTCCTTGTGTATTTGTGGCTCTTTTGTGGATGATTTGCAGGGCCTCTGAACAGAAGCGCATCAATGTGACAGAGCACTTCAATAGCAGCTTCCCTCAGCAGTTGGACCTTGACCTGTACCTGGGTGTTTACGCAGGTGAACCTTGCCAGAGCACGTTGCTTTTTGTGTACTATTAGGGCTCTGAATGCGTCAGCCAGTTCTTTGGCTGTGGCCCAAGGCCTTCAAGGCTCAGTGTATGTGTACACAGGCCTCAGCTGTACAGGGAGATAGCAGCTCCTTTCTACTTCTCTGCTGTTGAATTGTTCTGATTTCCTCCCTGTGACTCCCAGCCTCGCTTCATCCTTTCAGGCTGTGTATTCACTGCCATATATCAGCATTTGTGACCAAATAGTGAGAGAAAGACAGACAGACAGAGAGAGAGAGAGAGAGAGAGAGAGAGAGAGAGAGAGAGAGAAAACATCACTGAAGGAACATCTTAAGTGGAAGTTATCTGCTTTTGTGCATCATTCAGCATGCTTAATAACAGTCCTTTAATGCATGGGTGACCTTGGAACGTAGGCACAAGGATGGCATTATATTGTGCTGATGGAGGGTTTTTTTCTGTGCTTTTGTTAGGTTTAACAGCTTCTTCAGTTGTATTTGGGTTCCTTCGTTGTTTGCTTTTCTTCAACATCCTGGTGAACTCGGCTGAAAATCTACATGACAGCATGTTTAACGCCATCCTGCGGACCCCAGTTCAGTTTTTTGACATCAACCCTATCGGTAAGTTGGGTCTCTTTGTCAACAAGCTTACATTGGAGCTGTGTTAAATGACACTGGAATTTTAAAGTGAAGCTACAATGATCAGATGATGAAGAGGACGTTCTACAGTTGAAGAGGTTGTTGTTTTAATATCTCACCACTAGGGGACAGACTGATACTTGTGTTTTCCTGGTGTGAACCTTTAAAATGATCCATATGCATGCCTCTGCCTGCATTTTCAAAATATGATTGTTTTCTTTAAAAAAAGATTTGACTATATAATTAAAATAATAGATATATGCATTTACATACTATTGGAATATTTACCTTTTTTAATTCAGTTTTTGGTCGCAGGAATTTTTAAATAGCACTTTCATCCTCTCGGAATTGTCGATCTGTGGAAGTAAAGCGTGTGTTCACAAGAAGCCAAATCAGTCAAAGTGTGATATGGGTTGAGACCGCACATAATCACGCTGAATATTGAAATCAGTTAAAAAAGTTCTTTCATTTTTTATTGTGTGTCTGAACAAAACCACGATCTAAACCTTTTTCTGCTTGTGTGTTTTAATTAAACCTTAAAAAAATGAAGACAGCAAAATTTCAAATCCAAAAGTTCTTAAGATCTTTGTATTTTGTCCCGAAGACTGTTTTTTTTTTGTATTAATGCACTTTAATTATGGGTGATAATGTTGTTACAATCTGTCATTCATCTCCAAAGTCAACTGTCATGTGGCCCACTTTGATAACTTTTAATTTTTCTGGAGCATTGTTCACCTGTCAGAAGATAATTACTCAGTCTAATCTCTTCATAGCGACATGCATGTACGACACAATCGGCTCTGGTGGGAATTCTCAACAAGAAGAGAACTTGTATCAGTATAATGACTCATAATAAGCTGGTAAAACAAATCTAAATATGATTTGAGGGTGTTTGGGAGCAGCTTGTTTCTTCTGGCAGTAATGGTGGGTGTTGCGACAAAGCTCTCCTTTGCAGAGCTGCCCAGAGACAAACAGCAGGGGTCCTAATCTTTGGTTTTTGTTTTCACTGCCGACATTGTGTCACCCTTCGGACTACCTGGCAGATTATCTGGGCGCGCCCTGCCCGCTGATCTGTGCACAGGAACAGGACAGACACTTTGAATAATGTAATGATCTGTTTAATCATGCGGCAAAGGAGAAACTTAACACATTCAGCTATCTGATTGCTGTGACGCGCTATCAGTTATGGTGGTATGACCAGTCCGGTCATTGAGACATGGCCTCCAGGCTGACAAACGCGGCCGTGCGTCTGACTGGATTTTACTGTGAAATTAATCAGTGATTTTTTATTTATTTTTTTGGTCCTTTGAAAACTCATTTTTTAAATTTGAATTGTTAGTTTGACTTTTTAGATGGTCATGTGTACATATTTTTAAATTTCTAAACATATAAACAGAAAACCGCGGGACTCACTCTCCACCTCTGCACTGCCGTAAGTGTGAGGAGTAATTTGTAAGTGTGTGTTGTTAAGGATTTGACATCTGTTTACATGTGTAAGTGATAGGTGCACCACTGCTGAACAGGCCAGTGTTTGGTAGCTGTCAATGGACTTAAAGGTTACCATTTCAAGCATCGCTGCACAAAGGTCTTATTTGTTATTCTGTGAATGTGGTTTTTTAACAACAGAGTACAGCAGAGGTGAAGCGTTATTGATGGAGAGGCATTGTGTTAAATCTTGTTCCTCTTCATCTATTTGTCTACTAAAACAGTTGCATTTTTTTAAGATTATCGAGACTTGATTCTAATAATGCAATTAATATGTTTTGTATATTTACATGTTGGTAGAGCTCAAATTGGCCCTGTATTATGTGAATTTCTAAAACATTCTTCTTCACAACATGTTAATCGTCTTTATTTTAGCACTGTGGACAGTCTTATTATAGCCATTCATCCAAACGCGATCCCGTTAAAGCGGCACGGACTGCGCTGGATGCGTTGAGCTGATGGTGATCCCAGTAATTTAGTGTCATTGAGTGGTTTAATCCCCTCAGAGACTGCAGGCCAGGGCTTCTGCTCATCAGCCCAGGCGAGGAGGACGCACACCCCTCTCCCATCGACGTACGGGAGCAGTCCGTCGACTGTAAGCTGTCACTCGGTTTCTGTCGATGCAGGAAACATTAGATATTCTGCGGCCGAGGACGTGAGGGTCTAATTGCGTCTGCGGGGTCAATGTTTTGACAGTCTGTATTTCAGGTCTGGGATGCAAGAGTGTTTAGAGTGAAGTGAAGAAAGTAGTGAAGAGAGGACGATGATATCGTGGTGTGCAAATTGAATGTGGAGATGCAGCCGTGTGTGTGTGTGTGTGTGTGTGTGTGTGTGTGTGTGTGTGTGTGTGTGTGTGTGTGTGTGTGTGTGTGTGCAGGATGGCTGATAGGGCCCCCCCCCACTCGGCACTTCCACTATTTAATTGCATGAAAGGGAAGGAGAGGAGATTGCAGGAGCCTGGCGGTGCGAGCGAAGAGAATGGATTTAGAATGTATTAGTATTGGCAGCAAGGCGCCGGCGGTGGGAGGCTGTCCCAGGCCTGTGGGCCCTTCACGGAGGTGCAGGTGAGCTGTACCACCTCCAGCCTTGGCAGCTCCCCCTCCTCACCCTAGTCTTCCTTCAGTTTCGCGCTTGCTTCATTGAAAGGCCCTCCGACTGCACTGGGCCCACACGTGGTGCGGCTCTCAGCCGTCCCGTTATCTTGATATTTACAGGGAACAGCGATTTGCCACACATCTTGCTCAAGCCAGACCCCACTGTTCCACTTCTTTAGGTGTGATTTGGGGCCCTGCTCACCTCATATCTCCGCCCATGGGGCCACCTTAGTCGGCAGTGCTTGATAATTTCAGAACCTGGAAAAGTGGTGCAAATCACCCCTGGAGTCTAAAACCATGAGAAATTGTTTGATACTAATGCTGCTGATATCCTGAGACACCCATCCCCTCTTCAACACAATAGGTGATATTGTTGACAGCCGCCCGTTGTGATTGAAGGCATTGTCCCTCGCCGATCTTACCTCATAGGCATCTCCATGAAGTGAACGTCTTTGTGTAACTGCATCGCTGTAACGTATCCCCTGTATAGTGTGTGCGGGATGGAGCAGGGTTTCTACTTTATCCTCTCTCAAACTCTGTTAACTGAGCCGCTTGTCTAACAGCTGATAGCTGACTGATGTTCTCTGCTCTATCACCCTCCGAGCACAGTATGATGTAACCCAGAGAAATCTCTCCTCTCCTTATTGGCATTGTTTGTGCGATATGCATGAATTTGGGTCATCTATGGCTTAGACAGTGAAATTACATAAAATATTATTGGATCTTCTGCGAACACCGTTTGACAAGCACCCCCCTCCCATCCCCAGACTAAAGCAGCAGTATAGTGTAGGAGCTTTACCCCTGTGCTTGAACCCTCCCCTCGGGATGTCTGTATGCTAAAGGAGCACTCACACTGTGAATAAGATTAGTCTGCCTCCAAGTGTACAACATGCTTATGCCACTTGACTTTGAATCAGTGCTGATTTGAAGCATTGCTGGGTTGTTGTGGGGAATAATGCTCTGGCGGGGTTTATGCAATGGCTGTTATGGGGAGCCCGGCCTCGTCTGCATGCATGTTTTTAGGCGGGAGCGGCATTTTGGATAAAGCTGTAAGCTGCTTACGGCCGTGGAGAGAGGTGATTACAGGGCCCACCTCCATTGGACTGACGGGGAGGCTGGGAGGCAACTTTGAGGTCAGTGGTGCCACGGCTCCACCACGCCTCCAGCGTGCCATTCCGCCACATCCTGCCAGCGTGCCAGTCGACTGTTTCCTCTCTCGGCCCTGTACCAAATTCCATCTTGATTCACGGCCTATTCTGCGCGCCTGTAAGCTCATTGACATGCTGGTGTGGTTAGCTTCACTTATCAGGTGTCGTACCGGGAAATATTCATTGTACTTTGTCATTCTTGTTTAGTGATGTGTCAGTGTCTATGCTGAGGAAACATTGTGATATTATTTTGCGTCTGCGTTGACACACCATATATACGACGCACAAAAGCTTCTCAGGGTAATTTCTTCTAAGTTGAGCCCAGTTCTAGTGCCAATACTGACACTACAATGTCACTATTGAGTCTGAAAGTTCCCCACAGGGATAGAGATAGAGAGGGTTTCTCTGTTGCCTGCCTTGAGGTAGTATATACCGTGGGGATTTGCTATCACTGACCCTGCAGTAAACAGTGTGCAAAAAGCAGCTGGGGTGTAATCTTATGTGCCATGGTATCAGGATAGCAGAGCAGAGTCACAAAAAGAGTGACAATGAAAAGCTGCTGCAGCAACCTGCAGAGCAGCAGCCAAAATAAGAAACACCTGAGCAGATCTGAGGCAACTCAATTAACATCGCCAACACTGACAGCCGAGGCTGAAAGGCACGGTGATGCTGTTGTCCTTTCATTTTCACATAAGAAAAGGTTCCCCTTGTGTGCTTCAGATACAGTCAGGCAGGCTTTATGAGCTAATAACTCATTAGATGTGGATTATTTTTTGATGTAAGCATGCTAGTTTTTTTCTGTAAAGCAGAGGTGCAATAGTTGTCAGTTCTTGAATGGCCTGGCAGAATGAGAAGATTGTCTTTTGTGTGTACAAAAGCTCGTCTCCCATGCTATACAAACTACGGCTTTAATGTCTCAGTTTTTGACTTTTCTGACTATTAATGATGCGACTGGAAGATGTGACCTTGGGTTACATCGTGATTTATGGTATAAATCTCAAGATTTTTTTTTCTTCAGTGATTCATATTCATTTTGGCTAGAAGTGACAAATTCTTCTTTTCTATAGCCCTTGACGTCAATACTTAATCTATAAAAATTCAATGATTTGAGCTTTTGGTATGTAATTATCAGATGTGGACTGAATGAAGTAATGATTATAGAAGAGTAAGAATGATCAGAGGAACAATATAATTCTACTGTAAAACCTTCATATCTTGATATATCTCATTATGAATTACATATGTGGTGTAATTATGCATCTTTAAATTGTGCCACTGAGGTGATTCTATCTGAGATTTAATCTTTTTTTCTTGTGCTATTTTCAAGGAAGGATCCTCAACAGGTTTTCAAAGGACATTGGTTACCTGGACTCGCTGCTCCCATGGTCGTTTGTGGACTTTATCCAGGTGAGTCTCACCTCGGCAGGTTTGGTCGCTAGAGCTGCAGCATGGGAAGGCCATTTCATGCCTGGCTAAACCTGCTTTGTGGTCTGGGTCCCCTAATCTGGAAACAATTACTGTAGGATTACCTGCCAGCGCAGCCCGGCGCCTGCACAGATTTAATAAAAGTGTGCACAGGCTGAGGGTGTGGTTCCCTCAGTGTGACACAACAGAAGCCGCATCCTCACTGAATGTGTGTGGAGACTAAGCAAGTGATTGGGAGAGAGAGAACGCCACCAAACAGGAAATAAAGGCCAGGGGATGACAATATGGAGGAGGAGAGCAGCGGGGGGGGGGGGGGGGGGGGGGGG
>BJFM01000362.1:376391-394786 GCA_016586285.1 Arothron firmamentum
GGGGGGGGGGCTAAACAAGGATGATGGTTTGAATGGCAAAGGGAAGATGCGGTGAGCAGCAGGCGTACGGATGTGTTTGTGGAAATGGAAGTAGGTTACGTGGGTGAGGGTGGGGGTGGGGTGGGGGGCGGGGTTCAAGGAGAGGGACTTGCCCAACATAACGCAATTCCCCTAATGATTTCCCATTCTATATAACTGGTAGCCAACGGCCACCCTGGTGCACAAACGGGTCGAGTTACCGAATGCCACCCTACTGCCGAGACAGCCATCTCTCACGAAAGCCTACAGAGAAGAGGCTCATGCACCTAGCGCCACAAAGAAGGGAATGTTCGCAACACAATTCGAGGTAGAGGAGCAGGCGTGGTTCTTTGGTTTGGGCCAAAGAATAGAACAAAGGCGCACTGAAAACGAATCCCCTGTCCACAATGCCTGAGTGATGTTTGTGGCAGATACCCATCTCACAGTGGACAAAAGCCATCTTAAATGCTAAACGCACAAAAGATCATATGCACAAAAGCTTTTTGTCTTCTATAGTTTCCCTCATTTTGATAATGAGGTGAATGGACTAAAATAACTTTGTGGAGGCTCCATCTGTGAAACGGTGAAAGCAGACAAGAGTGAAAACAGTTTATTTGTTTTACCTGTTGCCTCCACCAGCATGGTTATGTGACAGCCGGCGCTTATCTGTCTGGTTGTGAACAAAATACCTCGAAAAGTTATGAACAGATTTTAATAAAATTTTAAGGAAATGTTGACAATGGCCCAAGGAACAGATGAATACATTGTGGTGATTCCGAAGGGACTTTGACCTTTGATCTTCCAAAGATTATAGGCCATGATCAAAGGCCAAAGGACTTTGAAAGCTACTTACTATGTTATGTACCCTTGTATTACTGGTGTAAGTCACAATATGTGGGGAAATGATCTACTTGGAGTGCTTTTCTAGCTTTATAGTGAAAGGCTAAGTACAGTGTTCCCTTTGGTAGCATATCTAAAATTTGTGGCAGCAGTCCAAATGTGTCATGTTTCTGATGTATTGCTTCGTAAAGTGAGTATTGATTATGATAACTGACAATGATGGCATCCTTTGGACAAAAGCCTTTAGTTTGTGTTTTATTCTGCAGGTGTCTTTCATAAAGCGCCTTTAATGCTTTCAGGAAGGAAGATTTTCACTCCTTTTTTATCAAGGTATTAGCCATGCAGAAAAGCTGCTGATCCCGACTATTGTTGCTCATTCGCGGAGGGACATTTCCCCATAGTCATTGTTTAAACGGTTGTCAGGGGGGAATAAAGTGAAACTTCATAAACAATACCCTAACTGGTTTATCTCTCTCTATGGGGAAAGGGCGCTTCTGTGTGGGGATTTGCACCAGAGCCTCCCCCATTATAGTGGAGTAAGCACTTCACAGCCCCTCACACACTGCCCCCATACTCGCCTAACAAGGGGATCCCCTGGAGCTAGTGGAACCTGGTTACACCCCAGAGTCCGGGTCTTGTTTAGGAGTAATTTTGCGTATGGGGAAATAGGCTCCTTTTTTCACCTCTTTTATGGTCATGGGACAATGTCAGAAATGGCAATTAAAAACACCTCAGGGTTTAGGGACTGTCAGCTTTTGTGTCGACTTGACCTTTAAATCCTGGGTTGCCTCTGTTTTCAGAAAGGGGTGGGGGGAGGCCAAGACAATGACGGGTGAGTGCGAGGCCTTTCAGCGTAGGATTTCAGCGTAGATTTTGTCTGAAGGCTCTTGACCAAGTCATGCCTCGAACTGTGGGGTCCGCATTCACGGCTCCTCCTAATCATCCACGCTACCTATCTCTGTCAGCACCAGGGTGTCAGTGAACGTTACACAGGGAGAGCACCTGCGGCCCATGTAGAAGGTGAGGAAAACAGGCGGTGCGTATATTCTGCATGCAGTCGTGAAAACACAGCAAAGACGCACAAAAAGTAAGAGTGAGAGTGGCTATTGTGCAGAAACACGGGCGGGTGGATGGTAGTGAGGGTCCGTACATTGTGGCACATTGTGTATCAGGCCTTTTCAGGGGCTTTGTGGGATATGAGAACTGCTGACGTAATGGTGAGTGCTGTAGGATGGGATTTCACCGGCTTTCTCTGCTCCTTTGCCATGCTTGTGACTGAAGGAGTGAAGAATGCTCTGGCTCCAGGCGCTGCACAAGTTATCCTGAGAAACAGAGGAGCCAGTCCTGTGTGAAAATATATAGTCTGCCCTGCAAATCCCTCTGCAACCTTGTTTATGGCAGTGCTGTTAACTTCCACTCAGGCAACCACATTGTGTTATGGGCATATTTGTTTATGGGGTGACCGCTCTGCAATACCACGGATGCTCATTTGATGGTGAGTTCTGGCCAGCAGAAGCTTCCAGCGTGTGCATGCCTGGTCTCCCAGGACGCTGCGGTTCAACACCTCGGCGGCTCCGACTCAGACGTACGTGCCCGGGAGCTTACATAACACAAGTCCCATTATATTCTCTGCTCTCACCTTGTGTGGGCGTAATAAAGATATTCAATTCTGTGCTTTTTTGGAATGACTTTTGTGTTTGTCATTAGCTTTATGTGTTGTTTTGGAGATTCTTTAGCATTGTTTACAAGAGGAGGAAGGGGTGGAAAGGCAGGACAGTAGTGATTTATAGGAGAAAGAGGGAAAGTGTGTGTGTGTGTGTGTGTGTGTGTGTGTGTGTGTGTGTGTGTGTGTGTGTGTGTGTGTGTGTGTGTGTGTGTGTGTGTGTGTGTGTGTGTGTGTGTGTGCGTGCATGTGTGTGTGTGTGCGAGAGAGAGAGAGAGAGAAAGAGAGGCCGCATTTCAAAGCCTTTCTCTTATTTCCAAAACGGGGTTGGAAATCAGCAGCTTGACTGAGCCCAAATAAGTGACTTCTTTTACCTTTTCACAGCACACAAAGGCCTAATCCTAGGACTACTTGAACCACCAATGTAGACAGCGACTGAGACCACCACAGTATGTGTCAGACCCTCCTCACCACACACAAAACACATTGACTGCAGCTTTATGAAGTGAAAATGGGCCAGAAAGGGAAAATGTGAAGGAGGTGTCCACAGTCATTTCTCCCAAAGAAAAGCCACAGCATCTGGGCATTTAATGGTAAAATAAAGCCCAAGGACAGCGCAGAATAGATTGGGTCACTCGCATTGTTCCAGAGCCCGAGTGGAACAGCCCTGTTTTGTTTCGGTACCACTGACCTTTGCGACTTATTGCACTGCTCTGTCACGGAGGAGTGTGGAGTGAAGACAAAAATTCCGGCGATGATAGAGGATGGCTTTTCTTCTCGCTGCTTTCCTTGCGTTTCCTGTTTTGTTTGCGTTTTTTTCCCAGTGGCAGATATTGCGCACTGTCAGTTAGTAAGGGGTGGGGGGGTGGGGGGGGGAATGGTTGGTTGTAAAAGGCACACTGATTCCCTGTGTCCAGAGGGATGTTTAATTAAAGGCAAGTGTTTATTTTTCTGTTGCGGAACAACGGCTGCTATCATTGCCGAACACAAATATAGCGATTAACTTCAATTTTCTACATTTATTTGGACATCAAAGCGCTGATATAATCGTCGACAAAATAAAGCAATTAGGGTCAGCAGAGATCTCAATGGTATTTGGACACTGTAGTGGTCCCAGTTTGCCTGAATGGCTGAATCGCATGCGTGCAGTAGCTTTCTTTTCTTCTTAAGAGCAATTAGCGGTAATTCTTTATTTAAACAGTTTGTTTACAAAGCCTTTCATCCTTTTATCCACTTTTATGTGCAGCGGGATATGGCTTTGGGAGTTTTCTCTTCCTGTGTGGTTTCATAGAAGATATGGATGTGGTGTATGCTCCTACGGTCACTTATCTGAGTCATCTCGTGTGCAGTGTGGGTGGGGGCCGCGGTGTTCCCGATGCTGACAAGATAAGTGCCAGACCACGCAAATGGATGACATCAAACGCAGCCTTGGCGACACCGAGCCCTAGGGAGCAGGAGGAGGCAAGGCTCCTATCTAAAGGTTCCTGTTCCTCCTCTGTCGACGCAGATGACCCCCACTGTCAGATAAGCCTGTCTTGGACCTTCTTGGGTTGAAACGGGACCAATTAGTCTGTAAATGACCCCTATCAGCAAACATGAATGAGCAGTTTGGCTCTTAAATCAGCATCAGCCAGGTGAACAAAAAGCATATTTGCTGAGACATTTGTTCAGTCAATATTTGATCCCATAACATGCAGTAATGGCTCATGTAGCACCATCTCATGTCGCAGTCTGGTAGCCTTCCATCAAGGCTCAGATTGAAACTTATGTAGTGTGAAATTCTTGGGATCAGTTGTGCTCAGCAGCTTCCCCTCGCTGTTTGATTGTGTGGGCTCCACCACAGTTATGGTTTGACTAGTAAAACCCTCTTATCAGAACTGCAAATGGAATTGAGTAGCTTTTCATCATAGAAGTAGACTGAAAGTGATCATGCTTAAATGTGTGTTTAAGTGGCAGATAACATCCGTAATTAAGGTGCTAAATTGAATTTTCATCTCTCTTGGCTAGTCTGAGACCAGTGAAGGTAAGAGTACGATCCTAATCTCCCCATTTTTGGATTCATCTCTTTGGGACGTGTCTAATTTCAGGGTGTGGGGTTCCAGATTTGTCCATCGAATAGGAAATACTATATACAAAATCTACCTTTCAGGTATCAAATAATGTTATTCTAACAATAGTTTACTGTTAAAAAATTATATTTAACATTGCCTTCATTCAAAAGTGCTGTAAAAGAGTTTTAAGATTTAGACACTAAATGTTATTATTACAATTAGTGTGGGGAACAAATATTTGTATCCCCCAGCACTCCCCTGGGAAGGTAAAAAGTGGCTTGAAGGTGAATGGATGGATAGATGGGGGAAAAAAACACTTGTGTTAGCTTAGATATTTCTTAATTTTGAAAATATATTTCAAAGAAAACAGAACACTTGTGTAAGGATTTATAATTTAGCATGTAGGAAAACATCTACATGTTGTGGGAGCTTTGATTTTTTACCCTGAAATCGTCTATCTTGTTGTAAAGTAGTTGCAGCGGAGTCATTAGCTCAGTCCTGCTCATGTAGCTCCTGTATCCTGGGCGGATTTGTCACAGAGCCAATAACACGGGTGATGAGTCACTGTGTTGTTGAGGCTGGTGTGGCTGATGTATCAGACACCCACAGTATGGTTCCCAGAGCCCTATGCCAGTCACTGTGGCCGTGCGTGTTGGCTGGCTGCTCTGCCAGAGAGACTTTAGAGGTCAGAGGTGTTGAAGGGAAAGCCCGAGGGAGTCAGGGATATGAGCTGCAGTGGCCAAGCGCCAAATTCTCACCTGCTTCTAAGTGAGAATTGGCGCAGTGATCGTTTTTCACTCGAGCTATGAATCACACGACATCAGTCCCACAACCTGCTGTTACCTCACCGTATGTCCCCGATGGTCCCACACAAACCCAGCTGAAAGGGCTTCTTGTTTAGCTTTAAGAAGTGTGTCCCCCTGCACACAGCAGCAGTGGAGATGCTGACTCTGTTGCACTGCGCTAACATCGCTCCATCTGCTTCAGGTGTTCCTCCAAGTCATCGGAGTGATAGCCGTAGCTACTGCCATCATTCCCTGGATCCTTATTCCAGTCGCTCCCCTTCTTGCCATCTTCCTGTATCTGCGATGCTACTTCCTGCAGACCTCCAGGGACATCAAGCGGCTAGAGTCTACAAGTAATCTTTTTTTCTTTTTCTGTGGTGAGCTGAGCATGTCTATTTGTGATAAGAGACAAAAGCAGGCCACAGGAATGCTAATAGACCATTGAAGAAAGCCTTGGTCATTAGCATAAAGGCTAAAGGTGGCTGTGGCCTATAGCCGGGCCACACGCAGTTTCCTCTGGAGATGGGAGTTCATGACATCAAATTCAATAGGGAAAAATGCCAAGTGGGCATTACTTGGCCATTTCAGGCCTGGGATCATCTTTTTATTCTGGGCTGGAAGCTCAAATGCACATTGACCAGCAGGTCCCATCATCTTAACGAACAAAGGTTCCATTAAAAAGATCCGAGCTGCTTGGTTTGGTCAGTGTTGTGCAATCTTGACAAAACAAAGCTGAGAGGGGATTTCATCCAGCCTGTCCTTAAAGTGATTAGTGTCACACGTTTGTATGATGCAGCACACTGTCCTGACAAAGTTATCTAAAGACTTGCCTGGTCAGTATGAACAAAATATTTTATCCTACCAAAAAAACTGATCCATACATGATCGTCATTCCTGATTAATTAATGATCGACTGAATATATTGTGACAGTTATAGGTGAAGTGATAATATTGCCTGTGTGATTGCTTGAAGCTCGGAGTCCTGTTTTCTCCCACCTCTCGTCCACTCTCCACGGCCTGAGCACCATCCGTGCATTCAAGGTTCAGAAGAGGTTTCAGCAAATGTTTGATGAATATCAGGATATTCACTCTGGTAGGAATGCAGGAATACTTGAAATAAACCCGCTGTGTTTCGAGGCTAACGTCTTCGTTATTGTCTGTGTTGACCGACAGAGGCCTGGTTCCTGTTCTTGACCACTTCTCGCTGGCTGGCTGTACGCGTTGATGGGATTTGCTCCGTTTTTGTCACGGCCACAGCTTTTGCCTGCCTCTACTTCAGGGATGGTACAACATGGTCTTTTATATTTCCACACGTGACACAGTTGAAATGTGATTAATGAAAACATGACAGGTATAAAAAGGCATGTTTATGGTTTGTGATTTTGCAGCGCTGGATCCGGGTTCTGTTGGTCTGGCTCTGTCTTACGCCATGACTCTTACTGGCATGTTTCAGTGGGGCGTCAGGCAGAGCGCAGAGATCGAGAACATGGTGAGACGATTCACACTCTGCAATTTATTTTCTCTTTTCTGCAAAATGGATAAGATGCTGGAATCATTTCTGTGAAGGAGGGCTTCTGTTAAACATTCTGTTAATTCATTGGAAATGTAGTATGAGTAATTTGATAATAATCATCATAATAATTAGCAGCTAAGAGAAATAGCAGTGATGTTACCTGACAGTAGTCAGTCTGAATAGATTAATAATAAAAATCACATTGACTAAATTAAGGCGGTAGAATTACATCAGATATATATTTATCTCCGCCAAGGAGGTCATTTGATAGCCGATGTTTAACTTTTAGCCAAATAAGTTATGAATAGATTTTTTTCAGGAAATCTTGATCATGGACCTAGGACCACATTGTTCAATTTTGGTTCTGGATTCTGGAGGGACTTTGACCCTTGATCAACTAAAAGATCAAAGGACAAGAAGCTTTGATCATAAAGCAACTTAATATGTTATGTAACCTAGTAGTGCTTCTGCCTACACTAATCTGTGGGGAAATGACCTTCTTGGTGGAAGTTGGTTCTCTCTGAGTGCTTTTCTAGTTGTACATGCTGTCATTGTGCTGTCCTGCCCTTTGAATTGTATTTCAAGCACAATAGCAGAATTTCACAGCTTTCGTTGTGAACTTGCTCTAGATGACATCAGTGGAGAGAGTGGTGGAGTATGCCGAGCTGGAGAGTGAAGCACCCTGGGAGACGGACGTGCAGCCTCCGCACGACTGGCCCAGGAGAGGCTGCATCACCTTCGACAGAGTCAACTTCTCCTACGGTGCCAGCGAGCCTCTGGTCCTAAAGAACCTGACTGTTATCTTTAAACCCCGAGAAAAGGTTCTTGTCTCTATTCTCACCTGTGTGTGTGCTTCCCAGTGAGCCCAGAGCATGACTGAGGTTGATATGAAGCTAATGTGAAAGGTGGTTGTGGTTCTTTTGATGTGGCATTATTTTCAGATCAATTATTAAAAGGGCCTTTTATTGTGCTGCTGAATCTTCAGGACTATACCATTTGTGATTCATGGAATACATACCATGTAATTAAGACTGTTCAAGTGGATCCATTTATTCCCAATTTGCATTTTGAGCTACCGGAGGAGACAACTATTTATTCACTGTAAGACAGATGAGAGGCCGAGGGTGTGAAGGGAGAGGGTGGCAGCAGGGGGAGATGGTTGAGGATGATTGAAACTGTTTAATGCACGAGGGGTGGGGTGAGGTAGAGGGTGGGGGGGCTCTTATTTTGCATGGCTATGGTTGGCCAGGACGGCTGATTTCACAATGGATGGGTTGATAAGTGTAGAGGGGCTGGTTCTGTCTGATCATGGGAAGGCTTTCTGCCACAGGAATGAAAGGATTTGTGGATCCTGACTGTTCCTCTGACACCCTTTCAGTAGAAGACCTGCGCTTACAACATACAGTTTTGCACAAAATCGACCCAGTCCTAACCCAATCCATAGTTTAAATCCCGCAGAAGCACACAAGTCACAGCTGACAGATCTGGAGTGCATATTTCAAATCACATTGATGCGCATGCACTCTAAGTAAACTGTCAACTATCAGCCAGAAGTCAAATATTCCTGCCCATTTGTGCTAAAAGCTTGGTATGATTTTATTTTCAGTATTATACCATGTCCTGAAAATGACTCAAATATGCCTGGACCAACATGAGGCTACCTTTCAATTATTTAACTTGTGCTAATTTGGACCCAAATGCTCAGTGTAAAAATGCAAATAACATAGCCTGGCATTTAAGACAGAGCTTCTGGTCGCTGTTGTACTCACCAGAACACATTCATACTCTGAGTTCAAAACATCTGTACTACAAATACAATATAAATACAAAGCTGTGAATTTTGAAACGAGCACAGCTTTTAACGATCTCAAATCACTATGATAATTTTATACAGTACTAAACAGGAAGAAATAATACAGTTTCCTTCTCCGGGTGTAGGTTGGCATCGTTGGGCGGACTGGGGCCGGCAAAAGCTCCCTGATCTCTGCCCTGTTCCGGCTGGCTGAGCCCGAGGGAAGGATCGTAATCGATGGTTTTCTGACTTCGGAGATCGGTCTGCACACCCTGCGCCAGCGAATGTCCATCATCCCACAGGTGCCCCTCCAACTCGAGCTAAGCATATACAGTAAACACGAGGTTGATTGTACAAACAATAACATGCACTTTATATTATTTCTCTGTTTTATTGAGATTGAGAGATATCAGGTGAACAATGAACTCCATGGTGCTGTAGCCTCCATTTTAAACTACCTGATTTTTAAAAACAAGTGAGCAGAATTGCGGTTGTCTATCATGGGATTTTTGAAAGTGAGACAAGCTGATGCCTTGAGACAGTTTAACTTTATTTCCGCTTGTTGAAACTGATACAGCATTAAGAAAATGCCAGCCTGCGGGTGAGTGTCAGCAGAGTGAAGGGAGGGGAGAAGACTCCCACGGCCTGTACTGTGAAGAGAGCAGTTCTCCATCCCTGACAGAGGATTAGCCCTCTACCCCCAAAACATGGGAAAGCTGCTTAGGAGAAGTCTCCCCCATCCTCACATCCACAGTCCCCCCCTGTATACCCTCACTTTGCCCAAGTCTGTAACATTTCTACGGTGCAGCCAAGATGCCCAAAAACAGTTTCATTAATGCTTCTCTGAGGATTTGATGGGCTTCTGGCATTGCTGCTACCGCAGATAAACTTCTACTTCCCAGTGCAATCTGGTTTCAGATGGATGTGATGTGTGTTTGATGTGATTTTGTTTACGCTCTCTTTTTGTCCTGGAGGGGGAGACTCGCACAAAGTGGTAGGTTAAAAGTCAGAACTTGAACTGCACGCCCGTCTCAATCACATGCGCTCTGGCGCTTTCCTGATATGAAGCCTTGTTGGCATTCAGAGGAATAGAGTTCGTCTGTGTAGTTGGAACAAACCTATATAACTAGAACTCCCCTTGGATTTACATATGCGTTCATCTGAAAGCTTTTTTTATTCTCTGCCTTTATGACAGATGAAGTGATAGTCAGCCAGACCTTCCCGATAAAACTCGCTTGTTGCGTTACCTTTTTGTGGGGACTTTTGTGGATGATATGTACACTAACGTTGCTTGTGAGGACTTTCATTATTTGCCTGCCACAGATTTGATTATGATAAGCTTTTATTAGCATATGGCATTAAAGCGGACCTATTTCAGGGTTCTATTGAATTCTCAGGAACGACTTCTGAAAGAAATGGATTCTAATGCAAACAGTGGGCTTAGAATTGCTGGAGCACATAATTTGCCTATGGAAAAAAAAAAAAAAAAGCTGTGCTTGAAAGCATTTTTTTCCGACCTGACATTGAATCCTCAATTAAAGTGTGTCACAAAACTAGTTTGAATTGGAACTTCAGCTGGCGCAATGACAAGGTGATATATTTGGCGACAGAAGGGAAAAGCTCATTGGAAGTAAAGGGGTGGAACGTTTTCTAAGGCAAAGGCAGCCGGAATGAAACCCTGAAAGCTTTATTATTTTTTTTTTTTTTTTTTGCTGCATGAAAATTGAGCAGTTATTCCTGTCTTCTGACCTACATGAAGGTTTGTTGAATTGATCTTATGCTCCATGTTGTAGAAATCCATACACAGAGGACATGCTGGCTGCTGTCACAGGCAGGCTGTGTGGAGAGTCATGCTCAGCTTAGGATGATAATCAAGGACACCTCCACAACCATCTAGTCTTCTACATTTGCTTCATTTTTATCCCGGACAAAACATTTATGACTCAGATCACCTGAGAACTGAGCTGAATCTGAAGCAGCTCTGATTAAAGGTGATAGAGTTGTCGGACACATTCCTGACCTGTCAGCTCGGTGCTGTTTTCCAGTCTCACCACAGTAGCCTGTTGGAAGGCTGCTTGTGTGGACTTAACGGGACCTCTGCTCTGTAATAAAGGGCTTATTGAGTGTCTTAAAGATGGCTTTGAGGCTGAACCTTGGGACCGGAGTGTGGCTCACCATAAATACATATCTCGGACGTGGTAGCTGTCTGATCTGATGGCTTTCGTTTCACGAGTGCAGCCAAGTGATGTGATAAC
Source organism: Arothron firmamentum (assembly GCA_016586285.1). Taxonomy (NCBI): domain Eukaryota; kingdom Metazoa; phylum Chordata; class Actinopteri; order Tetraodontiformes; family Tetraodontidae; genus Arothron; species Arothron firmamentum. Next base: position 387,309 of record BJFM01000362.1, read on the forward strand.
CCCTCCTGAGGAAGAGTAAAGCTGTTACATTCAGCAGACATTTTGAGATAATAATTTCCAATGCAGCTGCCATTTGAAATCCTCAGTGTGGCAACAGTTACTAAATGGGCTCTTTTTGTGCGGTGATTATATATTCAGACAACTTCACACAGCTCGGGACTTCTAAGTAAAAAAAGATCAACTTATTGAAGCATAGTTGGCTAGAGAACTGAATAGAGCTCCCGAGTGGAGCGAGCCCTTTGTGAGCATCTTCCCGTCAAACATTGCCTAGCAGTGCTCTGTAAAGCTTGTCTTAACCCTTTCATACATGTTCCCCCTTGTCATTATCTTAACTGGCCACGGCCTTCTCTTTCTATATCCATCTATCCACAGGACCCAGTTCTCTTCACGGGCACCGTGAGGAAGAATCTGGACCCTTTCAGGCAGCACACAGATGAGGACCTGTGGAATGCACTCCAAGAGGTACTCCAGCGTGGCTCTGAATGATTCCCCCTCACTAGCCCAGGGGGGGATCCCTCTGTCCCCCTGTACAATGCTGCCATTCAGCCTCCCTGCTCGCCACAAGTCATGGGGGGAAATCCCATTAGGGCCATGGGGCCCAGCTCAATGTGCGGCTTGTAACTGGGAGCCATTGAAAGTGCTGGGGGAGATGTGTTTGGGCAGTCAGGCCGACCAGGATGAAGGCTCCCCCCACAGTGAAGGGCTTCAGCTCCTGGTCCTGCCTCTGAATGGGTTTGGTGGCCTGGATTAAAGCTAGAGGCTGGTCACAAGAGAGCACTGGCCAAGGTCATCTTTGGACCTGGCTCTGCATTGTGCCAGGCAGTTAATGGGTGTGTTTGGATAGCTCTTAAAAGACGTCACCACAGGAAGCCTTTATGCAGGAGTAATGAAGGGTAGGGGCTCTTCTCTCCCTCTCTGCAGGTGCAGTTGAAGGCCGTGGTGGAGGACCTGCCCAATAAGCTGGAGACGGTGCTCGCTGAATCAGGCTCGAACTTCAGCGTGGGCCAGAGGCAACTGGTGTGCCTGGCCAGGGCTATCCTCCGGAAAAACCGCATCCTCATCATCGACGAGGCCACGGCCAACGTGGACCCAAGGTCAGTGGTCACCTCGGTCTGCCAGCAGATCTTGTTTCCTCAGGCCGAGCTATGATTCCCACTGATTCACCGAGGGTGACGGCTCTGCTGAAGATGTATTCAGCAGTTATCGGATTATGTCTGCAGCTGTAATCCTAACAGTTGCACTGATACTGTGGTACAGATCATTTAAAAACACACAGTTAAACCCCCAGCAACAGGCCTGCTGCAAACATGCTGTACAGACTGTGAAAGAGTAAAGCATTGATTGGTGTGTAACAGCACATCAGTTGACTTTACAAACAAGTCAAGATGAAACAAGTCACACACACACACACATATGTACTAAATATAAATACAGTATCTACTAAAATTCTGGCCATGGTGATGAAAAGTAAACAACCAGATTTTTAGAAACAATTTTAAAATCATAGCCACCATCTATTGAATTAGTCACTTAATCTCAGATTGCTGTGTTGAACCTGTGCCAAATGTACGCTGTAGCTCCCACCAGCGTCACTCTAAATATAGAATGTTGCATTGTGAACCAAAATGCTGTGACTGATTCTCATTCACCCTGTGTTTCAAGCAGATATTTTTCTTTCAATTCCCTGCTTCTTCTGAACCTTTTCAGGAGCCCACAAATATCTGTATTTGTACAATGTGGTACATTAAAGCATTATGTATATATATTTACCACAAACATCAGACGTTCTTTGCCGACTGCACAAACTCATGCAGAACAAAAACACCAACAAACGTGTGAATGCTTGCTGTGTGTAACTTACAGAATAAAGTCCTGCAGAGGGCTGAGACAACGGCAGAAAACCAGAATACATCTATTAGCTCCTTTTCATAGGTGAAAATTAGATGAGAAGCACAAATTGAGAAAGTGAGTATAGAATAAAAGTGCTTCAGTTCTCAGAAGCCCTGCTGTCCTTTAACTTTTGTGTCTACTCTTGAATCTACCTGGCCGCTGATCAGCCATTGTCCTGTGTTAGGTAAACCCCCTGCCCAAGGGTGTACAGGAAGAGAATGTGTGTGTGCGTGTGTGTGTGTGTGTGTGTGTGTGTGTGTGTGTGTGTGTGTGTGTGTGTGTGTGTGTGTGTGTGTGTGTGTGTGTGTGTGTGTGTGTGTGTTTGTGTGTGTGTGTGTGTGTGTGTTAAGGTGTTGTGTTCCCTGCTCTTTCAGGACAGACAACCTTATCCAGCAAACTATCCGGGACAAGTTTAGAGAGTGCACAGTCCTGACCATCGCTCACAGACTTGACACCATCATCGACTGTGACAGAATCCTGGTGAGTGAGAGCTTAGATCATCCCAACAGTCCTCCACCTCGGCTGGATTTTTGAATATTTAATGTCAGGAGGAGGAGTGGAGCATCGTTCGAAGCCCTCACACTGTCTGTGCAGAGCCGGAGCTATCATGTTGAAGCAGCCTGTGAAGACATGTAAGCACACCTGACATGCAGAGCGAGCCTGAAGAACTCTTTTCTACGCTATCTTTACACAATCAATTTAATGAACTTTCGTGACAGCCGGCCTGATTTCGCCCTCACAGCGCTCTCTCTCTTTGAGTCTGCACTAGTGCCACTTGATCTTTGGCCCTTCTCTGATACTGCCTGCAGAGGTGCCAATTAGTGCCTTTCGTGGCAGCGTTTGTGAAGTGTCTTCAGAGGACGGGACATGACCCAGTGGCTGCTCGATCACCAAAAAGCCAACTATCCCACAGCAGGCACTATTTCACACCTACACACGCGCTGGGCGCCCCCAGATTGATCCGCACTCCGGGGCAGAGGAGTCGGGCCCCACCTGAGTTGCTTTGTCAAACTCCTCAACTATGGAATTTAAGCAAATCTCAGAGTGTTCTGCACATAAACCATTGATTATGACAGCAGTTTCAGAAGCCTCCTTTTCATGCTAATCGCTCCCTGAAAGTGGGCTTTTATGAAAACACACTGCTAATTACCGCTGTAAGGGGCTGACGCTTGTTAAAATTTGCCAGTGATATAATTGCAGTCTCTCCCAAACTGCACGTATTGGCACTATTCTTTGTCTGCTTTATATGGCATGTTTATTGACACAGAAATGATGGTAATTTTCTGGTTTGTCATGAAGGTGTGATTGTTGGCTTTGACTGAGGACCACCCCTGAGTCCCTGCAATGGCCAGTTAAATACACGGATAAATCACTGATCTTCAGTCTGTCAGAGTCAGCGCCCTCGACTTTCATGCCACTGACAGGACACGCTCATTGTCCGTGGCCCCGTCGGGCAGAAACAGGCGCCTGTGTTTATTGTTGCGTGAGTCACGTCAAATGGATGGTTCCTGTGTACGCAGAACTACCGTTTCTCCATTCGTCTTGCACTGTCTGCATGTTTCACTCAGCAGCCAAACAGCTGAAATGCCACTTTTCTGTATACAGAAGGTGTCACACCTAGACACACGGCATTGTCTGCGTGCGTGTGATTGCAGGTTCTGGCCGCCGGCAGGATCCAGGAGTACGACCGACCCTACGTGCTGCTCCAGGACCAGGACGGCTTCTTCCACCAGATGGTCGAGCAGACAGGCAGAGCTGAGGCCGCCTCGCTGCTGCACACAGCCAAACAGGTAACCACGCCCACCTCTGTCCCCATGCTGGCACTAAATAGAGCCCAGGAGTGGCGCGCTAATCCCAGATTCTCCCTTAAACTCCAGACTTCATTGCTCACCTCCAAAATGACACAGTTAAGCAAAAGATGAGCATAGCCCTGACAATGCAAATACACTTGATTACCATTTTAATTTCAAGTGCCTACTTGGAGCGTTGCATCACCATAACATTAATTTCGAAAAAGAAATTGCCCCTTTGTAGATTTACATCCTCCGATTTTTTTTATCGAGGGAGCTCTCCACACCATCTTTTTCCTCTTAATGTAATTTTGAGATCATTCTAGAGATGATACTAGAAAAGCAGCTTTCTTTGCGCTGTATCTATTTGGAAATATTGGGTTTAAACTCCACCGCGATTTAGGATAAACTTTCTATGGGGATTACAGTAATAGAGAATGTCCATATTTCTTCCCTGTAAAATTCATTTGTGATGTATTTCCCCCTCAGACACTGAGCAGATAAGAGCCGGCTATTCATTGTTCGATTCCATTTTATGTGCATCTGTCTGGGACTCCAGATACCACATTGCAACTTCAAACAGGTCTTTGTGAAATAAGAAAAAGTCGGCATCATTTCATTTTCTCTCTGTCCTTCGCACAAATTTATCAGTGGAACTGTATCTCCTCAGCCAGAGGAAAGAAATGAGTAAAATACTGATTTCAAAGACTCAGCACTCACTGGTATTATTTGCTATGGCCGTGCTCTGCACACTGGCGGTTTGGAGGCGACATTGTTCCGTACGTTCTCTTTTCTTTATTGTGGGGTGCTGTCCTCAGATCAGATTACAGCAGCATCCATAACTGCCTGGCACCACTTATTACAGACTGAAATGGCCCGCATGTTGTGTGTCAAGTTTCTATAGTTGTCAGTCAAGGTTTAAATACATTCAATAATCTGATATCAACCTCTGCTCCTTTTGTCCACGTTGAAAAAGAATCGCAGCGTCGACGGTTTGTGTCACCCACAGGCTCATCTGCCTCCACCAGGTTTTCTCTTTTTTTCCAGTTGTTGAAGGAATCTCTTTAGATCAGCAACCAAACATTATAAGGATGTCAATAAATGTAAAGTCAAATAAAGTAAATAATTTTAGTGATTATGTACACACACACACACACCCCTCCCCCCAGATTTCACAGTTGTTTACAAGGCTAAATAAGCCACTTTTGCATGCTTCAGCGGGTGACAAATCCCTTCACCCAGCTCCGACTGGATCTGTCATAAATCACAGCCTAACTGATCCTAGATTAGATTGGACTGTGTGCTTGTGTTCTGTGACACTGCTTCCCTGATGCGCTTCCAGGTTTACACCAACAAAAAGCCAATGACAGACGCGCACCCTGCCAAGGACGCGCGTGTCATCTTTGAGACATCTCTCTGACGGACCGGAGAGTCGCCGTGGGCCTCGCTGCCCGGGTCTTTGTCCACATATACGTGCTGAAAAGGAAAAAAAAAAAAAGACTTTCTGCGGGCCGAGCTTAGCATGACTGGAGTAGCCGCGAGCAGAGAGGAGGCACGTATCTCAGGAAGGATGTGTTTTTATTGATTGCACCACGCCGATTACACCGTGCAGTGTTTATGTGTGCCAGCTCCAGCCTCTTGGGTAGCTTCAATCCTGCGGTGGTGCTCAAAAGAGTGCTGATATTAGATCTGCTAATCCTGGTGCAATAAATTATTAGTGGCTTATATATCATGTCAGGCGATGATTGTTTTGATAGGAGTTCAGAGTTGTTTTTTACAAACCCTGTAAAAAGACAAGAAAGGAGACATTCTTGTGCCTTAACCTTGCTCTTATTATTGTTACTTTGTTATCATGTCACTAGTTAATTGCGTGTCTACCTCAGCTCTTGCCAGGAAAAAGGAGTAAACTGTTTATATTATATTGAATCTTTTTTCCTCCTCTCTTTATTTTGATTCTTTTTGTAGCGGTTTGTGTCGAGCTTTTCATTTGTAGCTTTTAGACATTTGAAGAAGTCAGAATTCAGCACTTGACACTGAAATTCTGTGAAATAAAAGAGTTTGCTAAAGCGTTCCTTCTGTGTTTATTTTGCATTTCCAACCATGCCTGGCGCTGCACCGGCGTCTGCATGGCGCGCTTGCTCCAGGTCAGCGCTAACTGCTGATGAGGCACTGCCGTCATCGGGGGTTGTAACGCAGTGTTGCACCTTGCCTTCGCCGTAGTCGTGACAATTAGGTTCCAATTAAAATGTAATTCTGCCACCGCCTCCCCCCCCCCAGCCCAGTTAGAACAGAGCTGTTTAATTTGCAGACAAGAAAAGAGCTGATGGTTCCACGCTCTGAGATGGCTGTCAGTAAACACTTCGCCTGGCATAAATGGCAGTATTTAACCAGGCCCAGATTTGGGCAGTGAGGGGGGGTAGACGACAACAGACCCTTTAAAAGCTGAGTGATTTACACAATTCATTAAAGCCAGTGAATCCTCAGCCAGCGTCACATTAAATGGTTACTTACTCTCAAATAGCCCCGGGGGAGTTGGATTGTTGGCTTGCGAATAGATTAAAGTTTACATTGAAAAGAGAAATTGAATTCAGGGGTAATCAATAGCATAATGGGCCAGTGAGAGGAGCCTGCTGCCTGAAATGAAATTACCATATTTTTAATCTTAATTTTCCACTCTGTTTATCTGACAGTGTGGATGTGCAATCCAAACAGATAATGAGAGAGTGGGATATTGACAGTGGGGTCCTCTGGAGTGCTTGTTTCAGTGATTAAATGCTGTGATCTGTGATTACTTTGTGCCGGGTGTCAGGCTGGCGGCCAGGGCCCGGGGAGACGTGCGCGCGGCAGAGGGAGCGTCATGGGTCTCTGAGGTGCTAATGTACCTGACACAGCACTGACAGCACTGGAAACCCTATCAGGGAGCAGCGCCACACGGCAGCCGCCACAATACCGAGCCTCCCGCCGTATCTGCATCGGAGGCAGCACGTGTCCTCTGCTCCCGCCGTCGATAACAGCCGCCGCAAGAATGGCCACAAGAAAGTTTGCACAATAAGTATTATTAGGGCTGATACCTTCCCGCACCAAACAATAATGGCACCATTTTAAGACATATGTGAATAGCAAAATAGCAGTGCTGATGCAGCTGTTAATAAATGGTGTAAATGTCCGGGGAAACCTGGCTGCCCCAAACAATGAAGTTTAATCCCAAAGAAACACAAAATAAGAGTCAGCACAATGTGGAGAATGAAACGGGGGACTCGCAGCCCATCTGGACTTTCAGAGACAAGCGATGCGTCGCTGGTGATTTGAGGAGGTGATACCTGCTCCGTTTACTCAGGCACGCTTTATTGTCAAATGAGAGAATAATGTAAGCGGTCGCACAACCAAAACTGCTGCAAATTGTTTGAGGTCACCCTTTTTTATTTGCTACGGGCTGCTAAATAAGCCAGTCTAAAGGGCATTTTGGGATGTGGAGACAATGTTTTTCACAAACTTTCCGTTGTGCCAGCATTTTCTTTTGTGACGGATACTGCTGTTTGACAAATGGAAACAAATTGCACGGTGCAGGCGCCTGAATGGCAGCGAGCTGGGGAGTGTCAGGCTCGGCGTTGAAAGACGACGAAGCAAGAGCCTCAGGTTTTTGTGGGCGACTCAGACCTGACTGATCCAAGCATGAAGTACTTGTTGAAGAGAGGGAGAAAGGGAATTTCGACAGGCTGCAGTGAAATTAGGAGAATCGACTATGGCGGCTTTGTTCCTAGCTGGTGACATGGGGTGGGGGTGGGGGGGGGGGGGGGG
>BJFM01000362.1:426003-436651 GCA_016586285.1 Arothron firmamentum
GTGTGTGTGTGTGTGTGTGTGTGTGTGTGTGTGTGTGTGTGTGCCACTGACGTGCGATCAGGTGGATATGCTGTTCTACAGTGGTGAGGAAGTTTCAGTCGTGAGTGGAAAGCCCGCCCCTCACAGAAGAAAGAGAATTGGCCAGGGAATGAAAGGAGACAGAGAGAGAGAGAGAGAGAGAGAGAGAGAGGGAGAGAGAGAGGGAGAGGCTATTCAGAGCATGATTCCTTTCCTTCATTGTCTGCCTGCTGAGATTTGAATACTCTCTCTCACAGCAGATGAGAAAAATGCCTCAGACCCTCGCATTGTTGGCCTCCTCTCTCTTCTTTTCTATTTGCAATTAAATGCATTTCAAATGGAACAAGTGTACAGGGAGCATTTCTGATAAGACAGAATTCCATTGCCTTTAACCTGCTTTTGTTATGGCTTTGCAATTTTTGAGGGCTCTTATTATGAGAACTGCACAGCCAAAACATATCTTTGAATTGGAAAATGCCGCGCAACTCAAGCATTGCTTCATTGAAAATTAAATTGCATTTAAAATAACAGTTTTAGTTCCTCTGTGTTCCTCGGCTCTGGAGCCAATCTGGGGCTCCCTGCTTTGTGTGCAACAGTGGGCCTTGACAGGACCCTTGTGTCCTGAGCAGTATCACACACACTGGTCCTAAAGCATGGGATGGGATCAGTCAATTAGAATTAATGTCATCTGGTCATTTACAGCTAAACACCCTCCAAACCTATTGTGTTTGCTTTGTGTGCAAAGCATCAGCTGAAAAACCAATCTCATCCGCCAGACATGAATTTTTGAAGGATTTGAAAGCTGTAAATAACTCCAAACCCTCTCTTACGAGGTTTACCCCTGGAGCACTTTGTAACTTATCAGGGCTGCCTTGTGCCTGCTCTAATGCTGGCATTATGCTCGAATGTAAATCGCTGAAGCTGCCAGGGAGGTGGGCGGGAGTCGCTGAAGAAAGAATCAGGCAGGGGCTAGCCAATATTCTGATTGGGGCATGGCGAAATAAACTGTGTAGTTTTGTTTTTGAAAACAAATATACTGTATATTCCAGTCCCTGCTCCTCATGAACCACAGGTCTTATAGACGATACAATTGCAGGTTTAAAGTGATTTCAGGTAATTAACAGTGAGCTCTCCCTTCTTTTTAATTTTTTTTTTTCTTTTCCAAATGCCAGTAACTAGTTCTAACAGAAACTCTAATAAATTCTTGGTGAATGATGCCCAGGGCTCAGTGTTATAGTTCTAATTTCCATCTCTAATGGTACAAGAGACTGATTAGTAATTAGGACGGACTAATTTCAATGCATGTAATGAGCATTATAGGTTTCCCACATAATATACACTTCATACTGATGAAACCGGATCAATTTGAACGCATGTTGACCTTTAATGGTAATTAATCTACAGCAGAGTGCTTCATGCTGCTTGTCCTTGAATTGGCTTTATAGTGTAATGAGTATATCACTGGAATCTCCCAAATAATTGACCTGGAGCGTGTTTGCCAGCATCACTATTAATCTGATTTTCCACTGAATAATTTGATCCATGTGCCAGAGAAGTGGGTTATACTGAAGAAGGAAAAAAAAAAACTAGTGCAGATGCACGTGTGGCCTCTAGATATTAATTTGGAGATTGAAAGAAGCCCTAAAGAGGATTAAAACTCTATACAGGAGAGTCATTTCATACGGCTGCATACCGGCCAGCCCACTGTACAGGCAGCCTGGCATGGTTGAGATGTGAAATGGTGACACTTAAAGTACAAAGATGGCCAATCCCAGACTATTTCATGGCATATTTCTTGCAGCATCCTGAAGGAAATGCAAACATTAATAGGACCACTCATTCAAGTCAAGCGGGGCCAACAGGAACAGCAACACTGCCCCCTGCTACTGTTCACCGACACTGCACCTGCTTCCCTGCTGCACACCTTCAACCTTTCTCCCCATTAAAAATCCAGAAAGGAACCAAATAATCAGTAACCTTACCCCTATACATTTCTACACACTTGCTTTGTCATCTATATGTTTTACTTGGAAGCTTTGAACTTTCCTTGACATTTTTTTTTTGTATATTTTTGAACTCAAACAGGTCTCTTTTCTTATGAATTGTGAATTTCAGTGCTCGGCCTGTGCTGTTTTAAAGCATCCAACCTGAGTGAATTAAAATACATGATTATCCTTTTGTTTTAAAACACTTTCCACCAAAGAAAGGATTGAACCAGTGCTCATTCAGCAGGTCATCTTTTTCCACTCACATCCTTTAAAACTATTGTTTATAGTCAGAAGACTAAAATATGTATAGTTGTATAATGTGTTCCCAAGAAACACACATGAAGATGGAGAAGAAACCCAGAAAGCCCACCAGGGGTTTCGGAGTGGTCCTCCTTGTCACCAGTCATTGATGAAATAATAGCAGGCTACTTAAAAACAAGCATATTGAATATGGCCTTTTTGCACCAGTTTCGATGACCCTCAGCTTCCTTCTCTGAAAATGTTGCTGGAGTGGCCTCAATTCATGTCTTAAAAGGTCTTGCATTCTTTTGACAACACTCATTTCTGCAGAGCATATGCAGAGCCGGTTAGCTGTGAATGCACACTCACAAAGAGGCATTTCTGCATCCACATGGTAATCAACACATAATAAAGCATGAATAATCTCCTCCATCTGTGAAAGAGGCACCATTAACAGAATGGACTAATTTGTCCCTCTCCAAAGATGCACTTTACCCTGAGTAAAGACAAAAGATGATGAATTTCAGTGGTCAAAGTAAATTGCAAAGAAAAAAATCTGGCCACCCTGTCTACTTTTTACATTTGTTCTATTAAAATATTCCTGTATAATTGTCCAGCGGTAGCCAAATATTCTACTGAACTCTGCAAAAGCTTCTAAACAGAGTTCTCCATCTTCATCTTTGTCGAGAACACCCTGGTCATTGCATGTGTGTGTGCTATTGAGCTCAGCGTGCACTGCAGCTCTCTGGCACCATCCTGTGTCTCAGCGTGGATTCAGTGTGATTCCCCGCCGCTAATACTTGGAGGAGCAGACGACACTTCCTGTCACAAATAATACAAAGAAAATATCTGAAACGTGTGGATCAGAACTCAGTCATCAAAGTGGCGTCAAAGTTTGCAGCTCTCCATTTAGCACCAACATATATCCCTTTATTGAGAGGCACATGAAATATTATGGCCTCTGATTATATGAAATCCAGTTACTTTTATCAGTATTAGTATATGGATTAGTCGTGTGTGTGTGTGTGTGTGTGTGTGTGTGTGTGTGTGTGTGTGCGTGTGTGTGTGTGTGTGTGTGTGTGCATTTAAGAGAAAACCAGGGAAAGTAAAAATCATTAAATTCAGTGCAGAATATTGAAGTGAAAGTTAAAGAAAAAGTGCAAATTCTTGAAAGAGTCATGTTATTAAGAACACAAATATACAATTAATATTATATAACATAATTAGAACAACTAATTGTGCGTCACAAACATGACGTGATCTGTGTTGGAAGTGTGTTTTATATGCTTCATAAAGACATGGTGATGTCACGTCTCCTCACGTTGCCATGGCGTCGGGCTCTGAGGATTCTGTGCCTGTGCTGCTGTCTGGATGACAGATGGGAAGGGTGCATTGTGCAGTTATTAAAAAATAAATAAATAAAAAACCAGAGGCCATTAACTGTGATGTTCAGATTTTACATTAACAAGCAGCATAAAAATCTTAAAAATATATATATGATATATAATATATGATCTAATAGTCGCAAAACCAAAACTGCGTAAAAATCAACAGATTTCATCAGAAATGGCTGTTGAGTGTAATTCCACTAATTCCTGATCAGAGTCCTGACTGGTCCAGACACATCATGAGTCACCCTTGTGATCAAAAACACAGTGTTACTGGTCATTTCAGAGAATCACCGGAGGCCTTCTTCTTCCATTTCCAGCCCATAGTTTTCCTGAGAGCGTTAAATACTTTTAAATAATTTCCCCAGAAAATTTCCTGCTGGAATTTTATTACCAGGAATTCTGTTTTAATCCTGCTGAGTGCACTGAACCTCACAGTGTGCGTGCGTGCGTGCGTGCGTGCGTGCGTGCGTGCGTGCGTGCGTGCGTGCGTGCGTGCGTGCGTGTGTGTGTGTGTGTGTGTGTAAGTCTTTTCTCATGACACCATGTTCATGTCCTACATCCTCCGTTCTGACCTCACACTTATGCTGATACTTCTATAGATTACAGGATTCTTACACAGATCTTACTGTCTGATCTTAACAGCCCAGACAGGCAAACCTGTAAATATTTGGACTATTGTGTATTTTATTGTTTACTTTTTAACCTTTTTCCCCTTCATCTCTTCATGACTGAAGTGTGAACCTATAGCTTTTAATTGAGCAATCTTTATTATTTTGACAGGTTTGGATGAGCTTGCGGTGACAAAAATGGCCGTGATCTTCTCTGTTTCATCAGCTCATCGCTGTCATTTTCTTCAGGTTCTGGTGGTTTCTGGGTCTTTCTCGCCTCAGTTTTGCCTCCTTTAGTTGTTAGTTTAGGGTCGCGAGTCGTCGGCTGACCTGAAGAACAGACTGTCTTTACTGCAGGGAAGCCCTTCCCATCTGTTTTACAATATAAATCTGTACGTTCACGATTGTGTCAGCCATCATATGACCTTTAAACACCAGTGGGCTCGCATCTCTGTCTAACATGTCACATCTCCATGTTAGACAGACAATTTGTCAGATTTGGATTATCGAGCTTGCTTGTTCAAAAGTGTCTGTGTATAAGTGTGTTGGTGGGAATAACAGGAGTTACATTGAGGCAATAATGTGTGTGCTTATACCCTCACAGTCACATGGCTGCTCAGTGGAATGCTTCAGAGGCCCACATGAACATCAGGAGTTCCTCTCATCTGAAAGCTTTTTGACGACTGTATCCTGTTGACGAGCAGCTCCAGGTCATTTAGGGCAGCGTTAATTAAATACATCCAAACGCCAAAGCATCTCTCATTTTCAAGAAAATCCAAACAACAAAACAACAACAACAATAATAACAATAATAACAATAATAATAATAAGAAGAAGAAGAAGAAGAAGAAGAAGAAGAAGAAGAAGAAGAAGAAGAAGAAGAAGAAGAAGAAAAAGAAAAAGAAAAAGAAAAAGAAAAAGAAAAAGAAAAAGAAAAAGAATAAGAATAAGAATAAGAATAAGAATAAGAATAAGAATAATGCCTTTGTGATGTATGAAAGATCCTCGAGTTGTTCACATGCAGGGCGTCATGTGTCAGCTGAGATCACCATCATCATTTTCTGAAGATGAACAGATCCAAGTACAGTACAGCATCTCTAGTAACTCTCTTAAATTAAGTATTTAACCTTTAAACCGCCATTTTGTTGTCCTGCTGGTCACTGAACCTCCGTGTTTGTGCCGATGTGTCCTCCAAACTGCTCTGCGCAGTTTCTACAACCTCATCTCTTGAATGTCACCAATAGTTACAGCTGATTGTACTCTACAGCTGATTGTACTCTACAGCTCATTGTACTCTACAGCTCATTGTACTCTACAGCTGATTGTACTCTCACAAAAGGGGGAAAAAAACCTTTTTTAAAGTGAGAGCTATCATTTCTGTGTAATTACCTTGTAGAAATGCTTTTCCGCTTTCAAGTGAATATTCACAGTAGAGGATCAGTTCATATAAAAAGGATCCTCATTTGATAGTTGCAATGTGTTTTTATTTGTCATGTTTACACTTGGTTAAATCAACAGGTTATTTCATTAACACTTCTCTGATTTAATCAGCTTACAATGCTGCGATTGTACAGGACAAATCTGAGACATTTGCAGTGGTTCCCCGGAGCTGCTCCAGGCGCTCTCTGGCTGTTTATCCAGACTTTACTTCGGCTCGCTGCTCTGCTGTCAGGTGATCATCACAAGACCAGAAGCTTAATCCTCCTCTTTCCTATAAAAGCGAGAGCAGCATTTAGCCGCCTTCTCAATGTGCATGAAACCAAGTGGAACACAGCATGATTCGGCTGTAAATGTTGTTTTTCCACATATGTTTCAACTATCACTGAATCTAATTGGAAGGTACATGACTGGGAGCCAGACAAGGCTGAGATTCCACACTCATCAGGGGGAACTAATCAACCATTTCATCGCTGATACTTGATTTCTTGCTGCGGAACCACTGACTGGAGGAAGCAAACATGTGGACTGTGTTGGGTTTCAGTTTTCTTTGTTTGCTCGTCTGGCCAAAGGCTACAGAAGCCCAGTTTCCACGAGTGTGCTGCACTGTGGAGGGGATCCTGTCCAAGCAGTGCTGCCCGGCTCTGGGCTCGGATCCTGCCAACGTCTGTGGCGCTCTGTCCGGGAGAGGAAGCTGTGTGTCTGTTCGAGTGGACAGCAAGCCGTGGGGAGGACCCTACAGCCTGAGGAACGTGGATGACAGAGAGCGCTGGCCCACCAAGTTCTTTAATCAGACCTGCAGATGTACCGGTGAGTGATGACTTTAGTTGTTGTTGTTTTTCAGGGCTTTTGTTTCATCCTTCACCTGTTTTTTAGGCAACTTTGCAGGTCATAACTGTGGCCAGTGCAAGTTTGGATGGACCGGACCCAACTGTGACCTGAGGAAAGCTCCTGTGGTGCGTAAGAACATCCACTCTCTGACCCCTGTGGAGCTCCAGGAGTTCCTGGACGCGCTGGAACTGGCCAAGAACACCATCCACCCCGACTATGTGATAGCCACACAGCACTGGCTGGGACTGCTGGGACCCAATGGAACCGAGCCACAGGTCACCAACATCTCAATCTACGACCTCTTCGTGTGGCAGCATTACTACTCTGTTCGAGACACACTGCTGGGTGACTGACTCACACTTCATACACACTGATCAAATATCAATAAAGTGATTACAGATCATCTAGCTTGAAATGAGGACTGTAAGAATGTCTTTTTCTTTCAGGTCCTGGTCGTCCTTTCAGAGCCATTGACTTCTCACATAAAGGACCAGCTTTCATCACCTGGCACCGCTATCACCTGCTCAGCCTGGAGCGAGAGCTGCAGGTAATCATCACAACAACAGGAACAGTTATCACTAAGTTAATGAATCATATCAAAACATGTCATTCAACACATGCACTTGGCTTTGGTTTTTATCATATCACCAACACAATTAAGAATTATACTTAATTTATTCATGATGTTAAATGTGAATATATTTCAGCTGTATTTTTGTATGTTTTTAAAATTGAGAGATGATCAGGACTCAGTTACTGACTGTTAAAAGAGCTCTTTTACATCAAAATCAGCAATAAAATGCAACCTAAACGAACAAATATTATCTTCCCTACAGCGACTGACTGGCAATGAGAACTTTGCGATCCCTTACTGGAACTTCGCCACAGGCCAGAGAGAATGTGACGTTTGCACTGACTCGATGCTTGGAGGCAGAAATCCCAACAACCCCTCCCTCATCAGCAGTCAGTCCAGGTTCTCCAGATGGGGGGTGGTCTGTAACAGGTCAGCATTATTAATCCATCACTGAATTTCCAACTGAAACTGTGACTGCGACGTTAAAAACTGTTGCACGCTGCAGCTTGGATGACTACAACCGTCTGGTGACGCTCTGTAACGGCACCAATGAGGGCTTCATCCAGAGGGGCATCATGGAGGCCGAGAACATCTCTCTGCCCAACATGAGTGATGTCAGGAGCTGCCTTGGAATCAGAGACTTTGACAGCCCTCCATATTTCACCAACTCCTCCTTTAGCTTCAGGTACATCTCAACTTAACCATAGATTGAATCATAAGTTTGATTGTAATTTGTGAAATATCTGATTTTAACTGACAGAAATGCCCTGGAAGGCTTTGAGAAACCAGACGGAGAACTGGATGAATCTGTCAATAACCTCCACAACCTCGTGCACTCCTTCCTGAACGGAACCAGCGCTTTGGCCCACTCTGCAGCCAACGACCCCATCTTTGTGGTGGGACACTGGCTTCCTGCATGTGCAACATCACCATGGAGGTCATGTTGAGTTCAATGACCACCGGGTTTTACGGTTGCTACTCTTGCAGGTGCTCCACGCGTTCACTGATGCCATTTTTGACGAGTGGATGAGACGCTTTTCCCCATCCAACGCCACTTTTCCAGACGAGATGGCTCCCATTGGTCACAACAGGGACTACAACATGGTTCCCTTCTTCCCGCCAATCACCAACGAGGAGATTTACGTAACCTCAGAGCAGCTGGGATACTCGTATGCTGTTGACCTGGATGGTGAGTGAGCATTAAAAAGGATATCGCCATATAACGAAATATGCTAATTAACGTTCTTCTACAAGTCTACAGTAAGTATGGGTCAGAAACTGCCTAGCTTAGCATGTAGCATAAATAAAGGATATATTTGAATAGCTGTCTGTGTCTGAAAGTAATAAAATCTACTTGATATCAGTGTATAAAATTAGTTTTGGTTATTTTATTTGCTAATTTTCCCAAACAATAAGTCACAGAATGTATTATCATTGTCTTTTAGGTTTGTGTCCATTTAATTTCCTGTGAAGCCTTGCACTTTAATGCTAAAAAAAAAAAGTAAATAATAATTTTATTTCCTCATACACCCTGACTCCCAACTGCCCTCAGATAAGTAAACAATCACAGAAAAAAAAAACCTGACCTGATATTTAATTGGCTTATTATGTGCTTCTCATACTTGAGAATTAGTTCTGTTATAAGCAGATTAGGAACGAGCCGGCGAGGAATGCTGGTTCCACCATCTGATTCAGTAATGACTGAGATTTCTTTTCTTTCAGCCTCTTTCTAATCTCCAGCTGTCCTTCATCCCTGCAGATGCAGCCGGTGGGCCGACTGTGTTCGTGCTGGGCTCCTCTCTGGGCGGGGTCTTCATCGGCCTCCTGGTGCTCCTCCTTATCTTCGTGCTCTACCGGCGCCAGCGGAGAAACACAGGCTTCGAACCTCTGATAAAAGCTGACTTCTCCAATAGGAAGTACACAGAGGAGGCCTAGATGCTGTAAATGTGAAGCTGACCTTCAGAGTTCCGCCAAACCTGAAGGAAACTACAGCTAAGTAGACACGACAATGATGACTTTGATTAGAAAGAAGCCTGATGACGTGATTTATTCACTCAAGGTTATTAATGTTAAATATCAATCACAAATTGAGTTTCTGAAATTAATCCAAATACAGCACATGTACACATTATGTGGTTTTTGATTATTTTTTTTAACCGGTTTCTCCTTTTGATCCTGATTTCTTTAAAAGAATCACCCAAAACACACTCTCTTTGGAATTTTTTTTTTAATAAATATTTATTCTCAAGAACAGTAACAAAAACACAAATGTAATCTTAATTGCACTGAAAAACAATAAGGCATATTCGCTCGCTAAGTGCCTCAGCTCACTCACATGAACTGAATTTAGATGCTCCAAACAAACAGTTTGACTTTCTGCACTGAAATAACAATACTGACGTAAAAAAAGAACTAAAACAAAAGACTTGTAGCATTTCCTATTCATTCCAATTTTAAAGTGGTCATTTTTTTCCCTGTAATTTTATTGCAAAAATATTATCAGATCCGTGATACAAAACATCCTTTAGAGGTCAATACTTATAAAAATGAATCTTCTCCGTTGACTATGTGGATGCTGATGCAAATTTAACGTAAAGCTGCGTGCCGATGTGGCGCTGGAGGGGTTTATTCCCTGGATCTGTCCTGTAAGCCGAGCTGTCCTGGTGGTAATGGAGCTGAGGGGGCTCTCAGAGAACAGTGGACGCACATCCAGGCTGGTTTTGTCCGCCCCCTCCTGCGGTGGCAGGCCTCTCACATTCTCTGTAAGTACGCTCTACTGAGGAGCGCCGCTGAAGCGTTCAGCCCTGTCCGGGCTCTGCAGATTCTCATTTCACAGGTGACTGTGGTCGGCTTCAAGCCTGTCTGTGCTGCAGACATAACCATTCAGCCTTCACAGATAAATTTGGCGACCCTTTCTTTGCATTTCCTGTAACTGCCGCGTGCGGTTTGGTGCTACTCAATAAATCCTCCACTTTTTACATAACGCTGCAAATCAGACAACGCAAATCAACAACCAATTTAACTGCAACATAAAAAGCAGTTAAAGGTGTACAAAAAAGGCAAACATCTTATTAAATTGTCTGAATATTTAGAATCTGCTCGATGATATGAAAGCATGTCCCAACGGATGGGAATGACTTTCAAGGGTAGAGCAGCAGGATCAGCTGACCGACTGTCTGCATTCGCCTCAGCCAGGCGATGAAACACAGCTTTCTGAACAGTCTCACCACAGAGATCTTTGGACCTTCTGAAATGCAGATCACTGATGGCAAAAGTGTTGAAAACAGAAAGTGAGGACCGGGACCTCTGTGCTGCCTCGGCACGGTCTCTGTCTGTGAAGCAGCCATTTATCATCATGAACTGGCTTGTTTTTATGAGCCAAATAGATGTATAAAATATTATTTTCTTATTTAACAAAATCTGAAATTTAGCCCAAGGTGGCTGTTGGAGTCATTTCAGTGAAGAGACAAAAAAAAAAAAAAAAAGCAGCAAAGCAGCTGGAGGACGATGAGACGTTACTAAGCGACATGAAATGAAACTAAACGATTCGGTGGCACCTTG
>BJFM01000362.1:436702-484807 GCA_016586285.1 Arothron firmamentum
GCATTATTTACTAATAACAGGAGGATCCACTGAAGCTTTAGTTGGGAACCATGTTCCTGGACCATAACCCCCCCGTGACTGTTTCAGATGACACGGGTTAAAGTCGTCGTGCCTGTCTGCAGCACAGAAACACATTCTCCACAGGTTTCTCAACACACAAACAGTTTTTGCATAAAAAAATCTAAACGATCAAAGTGCGTGTTTATATTTTTCCACATAGAGACCTACATTAAATACCTGCCCCATGTGGAAGAAATCTCTGAAGCAGAGTTTATCGTGACGGCATTAAACACGTCAAAGCGCAGCACTGCTCGATCTTTGGGAGAGGACGACGCTCAGCTGCTCCCGTTCTCAGAGCGGGCTCGGCCAGCCTGAGTGCTGCCCGCTTGACTAGAGCTTTAATCTGCCGAAATACAAAAAAAAAAAAAAATGCAGAAAAATAAATTGCAGAAAAAGAACAAAAAAAAGGAAAGAAAAGAAGGGCCGTCCATGTCGAGCCAACTGCTTCTGGCATTATCTCCACTGTGGGAGGAGCGCCAGCACCGACAGGGCCAGCGTGACGGCCAGGGCTGCAGGGGGGACACTCAGCAACTCACAGCCGTCCACAGGACCCCCCCGGTCGGCTTCCACCACCGGGGCTTCGGTCGCGACTCCGTCGGCGTCGGCGTCCGTGGGGCAGACGTCTGTGCAGCCGCTGCCGCTGCCGGAGCCGCTGCCCTCATCGCCTGCAACGTCAGCACAAAGAGGAGCCGCACCCATCAGCAGCCTGCCCAGATACGGGAATCGCACACTTCTTGTGCGCATTTCGTGCCTGTATGTGTGCACGTGCACTGGAATGTGTCAAACTGCTCACTTGAGTCTTGAAAGTAGATATCGTTGCCATTGTAGGCGTTCTTCAGTTTGTTGGTCATCACCCTCAGAGCCATGATCTGCTGTCTGATGAAGGTGTCCGGCCGCGTGATGTCCACGCCCACCTCCGGGTTATTCAGCTGGTTGGTCAGTCCGTCCTTCTGGACTTCAGGGAAGTATCTGCACGGCGAAAAACCAGGAATAAGTCACTTGAAGAGTCACTGAAAGCATCAAACTGCAGCTGTGAATCAAGGGGGCTCATTGATGCTTCTGTGCAACAGTAGATTTTCCTATTAATATCTAAAATGTTTTCATTTGTGAGAAATATTAACGAGTTATTTAATTTACATAAAATGCTGATTTGTGCCGCCTGCGGACCTCGTGATGACCCTGACACACAAAGACAGTTTTCAGCCTCAGCAGAGGGGAGACTGATGCTCAGTTTGATGAACAATAATAATAATCAAAATAAGAATCCAAAATCCTCAACAAAGATTTGAAGAAATCTTTCAGTGCTTTGTGAGAGCGGTCTTTGCAGCTTCCTGCATTCCTGCTCGGTGAATAAGCCGCCGACACCACGTGAGGCCATTCCAAACCCTCCTGTAAGCTGAGTTCACTCGGCTTTACCAACACCTCTGACCCACTTCGCCCATTTCCCCAACACTCTTTTCATTTCACACAGCAGCAGCCTACACACACACACACACACACACACCGCTAATATACAAAGCTGCTTTTTAGTTTTGAAGGATGTATGAAGACTGCAACACGTCAAAGCTGAATATCTTTTGATCCCACAGTCGATGTTCTGAATGAAGGCGGCACTGAGGAGCCCATGACCCCAGCCCCGGCTGAAGGCGTCTGGAGCGCGCAGGCTGATATTTCCCTTGAAAATAAAGTCTGATTAAGTGGTCCAGCCCATGCTGGCTCCTGTTTGAACGGAGAGCGTGATTGTGACTGGCTAAACCAACAGATTGATACTGTTGGCATCATAATCGGATCCTTCATGCTGGGATTAGCTGAAGGTCACGGCAGGGCCACCTACCTGCCCTTGGTGTGCCCGTTCCAGCAGTCGTCGTCGCTGGTGTTTCCCGCCGTCACTCTTTCCTCCACGCACAACACGTCTGGCAGGTTAGACCAGAACTTCTTTGACATCTTCAGCTTTTCTTTTATGTCAATCACCTAAAGAAAAGATGGAAGTGTTGAGAAAGACAGAAACCCAAACTCTGAATACACTGAATATGTTCACGTTGCAGCTCCAGCCGCGTCAGCGCGGTGCAGCTGACAGGACGCTCAAAACGAAATCACGTACGACCGCGTGATATCGCCACTTTGTAGAAGAAAAACAAATTAAGCACCGTAATTTGAGTAATTTCAGTCACTAATCATTCACTCCTCTTGCTTCTGAAAATGTTTTCCATGCCATGTCTTTTTTTTACATTATCCTTCTCAAAAGGATGCGACACGTGATAAATAAAGGCATGGCTTTGTGCGTCGCTGACGAGTCTTTCTTTGCTAGTGTAGAACTTGATTGCGAGATGACCCTCACAAGACCTAGGACCTGTTGAAAATGATCGCTCTAAAAAGGCAACTTTTAATTTTGATAATTTCCCGGATGTTGTATTTTCTCTTTGCGCCCGACTTCCTGACCTGCGCGCGATGCCCTGTGCTGGATTGTTGCGGCGTGCTCCTGCATCCGACCAAAATGGAAGAGATGCGTATTTGGTCGGAGGGCGACCGGAGCCCGCAGCCCTGCTGGAGCCGCAGCCAGTGTACTTTGACGCATTGACTGGAATGGAATCTATTCAGCTGCGTGGTCGTGTCGGAGCCACACTGCACCCGGTGGATTTTGGGGGAAAGAGTCAAAATGGTGACATTACTTTAACATTCAAGACAAAAATGAGT
Organism: Arothron firmamentum; assembly: GCA_016586285.1. Lineage (NCBI taxonomy): Eukaryota > Metazoa > Chordata > Actinopteri > Tetraodontiformes > Tetraodontidae > Arothron > Arothron firmamentum. The sequence goes on from BJFM01000362.1 coordinate 439,457, forward strand.
CTCTTTGAAAGCACACCTTTCTCTCATAAAGCACAATGATTTGTGGAGCACGTCTTTGCAGCTACCCTGTATACAGTATGTGTACAGCCGAAAGCATTTGCAGGACATACAGCAAATGCACAAAAAGATTTCACAAAAACGAAAAAGTCTCAGAAGCAAGAAGTTAAAGTACAAAAGGGCACTGTGAGTTCTTCAACCTTCCCACTGCTTTATTCATGCTGCTGCTGCTGAGGCCTCATAATAAAAGATCTTTTCATATGTTCTTTCAAAACGGTCAGAGGGAAAATTCCGCCACTGAAAGATAATTCATGTTCATGAAAATGGTGCTCAAAACTTGTATTTATATATATATATATATATATATATTTTTTAAATACTCTCTTATCTTTTTACTTTATTAGGAACTTGTAAATATTAAATATTTTGTATTTTTTCCCCCCAAATTGTAAACATTTACACCAAACTGTCCTGCAGCAATAATTTCAGCTTGTATGTCAGACCTAAATGGCCTTTTGCATCCCAGCCAGTGACGCAGTCCAGACATCTTTTTTCCGGCACGAACTCCAATCTTTCATCAAACACAGAATTTGTAATATTTCACTGAAGCCGAGAGGAGGCCTGATAGCGGCAGGTTGGCCCCATTATCTTTTTTTTCTGTCTGACTTGCTGTTGGCTTACGTGAAATTGTGGTGAACCTGAGCAGAACATGAAAGGTGCTGTACTGGGTGTGTGACGCTGCTGTAGGCCCTGACTCCCCTTTTGATGTGTTAATCCTGTCACACTGATGCTGGAGCACTCGAGCGGCCGTGATACTGGCCAGAGGGCCAAAGCTGAACTTCATGTCAGGCAGACGGGCAATGTTTGAGTAAAACTCAGACATTAACTTTAGTTTGAGTGAGAGACTTTAGAGCTCTTAGGCTCAACTGCAGACCTCTGAATACCTCACACCCCCAGTGCTTTAACTTTAATTAGATGACTAATTGTTGCAGAACTGTGTATCATGTCAGATTTTTTTTTTTTTAAATTCCACATAAATAAATACATTTAATAAGCTTAAATGTTTGCCGTGCAGCAGAGGTCTTAAATGGTGGTGGGAAAACTTCTTCACTGTACATTTTTATCAAGGACTATTGAACACAGGATGTAAGCAGCGGCGGTGACCGCTAGATGGCAGTATGTCTCCGAGGAATGAGATGGCAGCAACCGGAGGAGCCTTCAATCAAACTGCTCTCTAATTAGGCTTCTCTAATCAAAGCTACACAGACACCAAGGTAGAAACTGTGCAATTGTAGTAATTAAACCTGCATGTAAGTAGAGATCTGCATATTTAATAATAATGTCTTCGTGCAGTGCTGGTGTAATGTGTGTGTGTGTGTGTGTGTGTGTGTGTGTGTGTGTGTGTGTGTGTGTGTGTGTGTGTGTGTGTGTGTGTAGCCGAGATCCTCATTATAATCAGCTGCCTGTTACACTGACAACATTCTCATTAAAAATCTCCATGAGGGCAGCAGACGACCGGTTGCACTCGCTCCACACATCAGGATATTAAACTGTTATTGTATCCAGCCTCAGCCTGGTCGTTTACGCTCATCAGGAGGTGTGATGGCTTTTTCAGACCCTGATCACATTAAAGGTGTTTTCTTATGCAGGTGACGCCTTCAGTTCAAAACCAGCAGCCCCTCATTAGTCCTGCAAACCACCGTCTCTCTTATCACAGCACAGTGTCATCATCAACATCTGAACAAGTTGTTAAGAACCACATGAAATCGCTGCCTAGTCTGACACTTTGGTAGTAAACATTTTAAGGAGAGTGACAAATAGGATATATTTTTTAAATGTAGTAAATATACAGTATTTTTGTGTGAAAACGCTGAGATTGTCCGCTAAAGGAGTGAAAAATTGAGCAGATTTTGCGCTTTTGCAAAGTAAAGACTCATCTTTCCTGTAGGGCTGCGCGTGGCCTCGCTCTCTCTCTGTTTCATGCATCACATCATCTATATTCAATTTCTCTCCAAGGCACAATATACAGCACAATGCTGCCTACTATTTTGCAGAAATGCATGCCTATGGCTAAAGATGTTGCTAGAAAGAGCTGTAATAGAATGTTATGAGTCACATCAAGGAGCATAAACCTCCTCAGTCATCTGACTGTTAGGTTTATGACTGTAGTACTCACTGGTAAAATTCCATTTACAAAAATGTGAACAATGCATACTTTTCCTTGCAGGGTGAAAAAAAAAACCCTGTTCTCTGCCAGGTTTTCCTTCATTCTACATGCACTTGCAGACTTCAACTTTTCATCATTTGAAGGATTGTTCACGCGGCGTGCGGCGTAGCCTGCAGACGAGTGCAGTCAGAGCGGAGCAGACTGGGCTGGTGCTGGGAGCACCGGTGAGGATTTGCAGCAGCTGGATGATACGGTGACCCTTTTTTTTTTGTAATGCAGGAGCACGTCAGTGCAGCGGCGTGTCTCACTGATGTATTTTTAATAGATTTTGGGCAGCGACAGAGTCACGGAGGACCACAGCGAGCGGAATATCATTGAAATTAGTTTTGAAATGATCTGGCTGATAGCAAAGCGACAAACAACACCCGATCCGTCTTTTTAAAATGCCTCACTGCAACAATCCTGCCCATCCTTCCCTCCTTTTCTATCCTTTCTTTCCTCCTCTGCATCCCTGATTCCTGTCACACAGCATATATTACTTCATTGTGCCTCTCCCTCCCTCGCTCTGGCCTCTTCGCTCTTCGTCTCTCTTTTTGACCACAGCCTTAAGTGAAAGTGAAGCTTTGCTAGCGAGCTGACCCGTGATCTCAAACCGCGGCTCCTATTCTGAGGAGCTTTGTGAATAATGTCTCTGGTTTCTCCCTCAGCTGCGGTCCAGCTCAGTCATCTCGGGACAGTGCAGAACCTCCCACGTCTCCTTCACGGCCACCTTGATGAAACCTGCTGATGGTTTCTGACAGTAATTGCTCTTAATTGCTCTGCCACTTCTTATGGTTACACTTTTTAATACATATTAATTTGATCCAAAATGTAATCCAAATCCCTCAATGTCTCAGTTATTTCCGCCTTCTCCGCATCAGCCTAACAAGACAGGTTTTTCAAGCAGTTCAACCACAGCACGGAAGATTCATTCAGGGCCGAGGAGCAGCCTTCTAACGTGCAGCAGCTCTCCCGGCTTTGCATAACCCAAACGCAGGCTCACCTTCAAACCTGCTCTGTTCCTCGCCACAGATCCAGCCGAACACACAGGCCGGTGTTGACTCGCTGCGAAGAGTAAGTGGGCAGCTTGCAAAGACAAACACTTGGAAATGTTTGCACATAGAATCCCATCCAAGAGCAACAGTGCGAGTCAATGAGACCAGAGCTCGCCGGGATCCTCCCAGCCCCCGATATCTTGTTAAATTAACGATCCCCTTTTTTTCATGCAGCTATCTGGAGGTGTCATCACAACTTGACACGGAGCATATCAAGGAGCTGCTAGTCTGGGCTAAATTAGTGCATGTTCAGGCTAATCATAGACCCAGCGGCGGGACGCGCCACCAAACCACGAGGGGCAGACATCTCCGCTATCGCCATATTTTCCCTGGCAACTGCTCCTTGGCTCTGCGTTAAAATAGTTTTACATTTGATATGAATGCAGTTTTCTGCCTGCATCTCAATTACAAAGGTCAGCGAGTCGGTTCTGCTCATACCACAGACGCTGGCCGTGGTGGAGCGACCGCCGCGAGGGCGGGTCCAAGCCGTTTCTCACAGCGAGGACGGTCCTCAGTAAGAATAACTCTGCCTCTTCATCACATTCTTCATCAAAGTCGTATCGCGGGGCGAGCCAGCCGCTGATCTCTGAATCAGTTGGCAGATCGGCCGCCAGCGGGTCGGGTATCCGGGTGCCCAGGCACTGCTGGAGCTCGTCCCAGGACGTGACTACCGGTGTCATGTTATAAATTCTTGTTCACTGGTTCGGGTCCGACCATAAACAACGAACCTCCTGAACCGGGACCTGCCGTCTGGCTCTGAAGCATTAAAACCCAGCAGACTAAAACTAATCCTGGCCAAACCAAAAAACCAGCGGGGGAGCGACCTGAGCGCCGCTGCTCGGAGCAGCAGTTGTCTCCTTTGTCCTTGGCGGATACCTGTCAGCGTGCGTGCAGATGTGAGGCTGTTTTCACATGATCAACAGGGCCGATGGCGGTCGAGGCCGCGAGGACTCGTGCCAGCTGTTTATCTCGCACCACTCTTACAGGTGGGAGCGCTGACGCCGTGGCGAACCGCGGCTACGGAGCAGCATCACCCCGAGTGAGACTCGGTGTGACAGTGCGGCTGTGGTTTGGGTCCATCACTGCCAGGCTGCGTGTCACGCCAGCACAATAAAGCAGTTTTGCTAGCATCCTCCTGCAGCCATCGGGTTTTTATGCGGCTCTCTGGGCCTCCCTTGTTTCCCTTGATTGTGAGTGATTATGCACCGACATAAACCTGCCACAGCCCAACACTTCACCGTGATTTAACGTGGACATCACAACAGCCGGGGGAGGCGCGTGGATCTTTCTTTTAAATCTCCTGGTGACAGGGCTGTCAGTGAAGGCACCACAACATTGTTAATATGCCGCCGACCCAGAATGGATACCTGACATACCGTGAAACTTGTTGTTATTCCGCAGTGGAGGTTATTTTGCATTTGTTTTGTTTGTGTTATACAGGAAATTCTGTGAGAGCCATCTTAATCCTACCTCTCACAGGAAGCATGAGGCAACGAATAGGAGTAATGAATATTTATCGCTCATTATAACACGGACACAGGAAGTCCAATAAACTGCCTCAAATCTACTGCAGAGTTACATTTTTACCATTGCATTTCACTGAATTTCCTCTTATTCTGTTAAAAAAAAAAACAATAGACAGAACTATGAACATTTGGATGATACTTCATCCGTCGGAATTGACAGAGATAGTTTCCTACTGATCCTCATGCAGTATTTATGTACAGTCGGCGTACAAAATGGTGCATTCAGTGGCCCATTTAACACAACACCGCCTGAAACCACTGGCTCTGTCCCGTGGTATTTACATAGTTGGCCAATACGGTGCACCATAGTGAGCGAAATGTATCACACGGCGATCCCAGGGTGAGAAAAAATGACAGAATATTGATGAAGCAGGGGCGAGTTTGCGAGTGAGATGGGCCCGAGGCTACGACGGGAGAAGTTTGAAAAAGGAGGATGATTAAAGGGAAGCTGCACGCGGTGAAGAACAGAGCAATCATGGCAGGCCTGCTCACTGCTCCCCAGAGAGGGCGGCGGCCCGGAGAGCAACGTGGGCCAATGTGTCTCATTAATGTATCGACAGATATGAAGCGCACCAGAGCACTTTATGGCGGTGGCATTAGTCACCGAGGAGGAAGGGACAATGTGTAAATGATTTAAATGAAACCACTAGGCTTCTAGGAGCGTAAATGATGGTCTGGTTTAATCCTTTCTGCAGGAAATCTGCTGCCATGTTGACAGCTAACCGAATGTTAGCAATAAAACTATTTCTTCAAACTTATTTGAAATAACCTTCGCTGACAGAAAGAGCTCTTTGGCGTTAAAGTGGAAAAGTGTACGTCTGTCAATAAATTCTCCTTTCTTTGACTCAAACATATACTGTAAAAGGATTACCACAGGCAATTTTGCATCCAAGCTCAAACAAAAAACAGGAACGCTTTGCACATATATATAAATCCGAAAAAAGCTTATTAAGGAGATTATGATTAAACCCAAATGATATAGAATACAGCACCTGTGAGATAAGACAAAAAAAAAAATTCTGTGCGTCTCACGGTGAGCAGGGAACACAGCAGGCAGGATTAAAGTGATGAGATTTTTTTTCCCTCCCCTGCATGACATCATAAGTCAGGTTAAGCCTTTCTCTGATCCAAAATGTACCTTCTAGCAGACTGGAGACTGTAGTAGCAGCACCACCACAGGGTCCCTCTCTCTTTCTGTCCAAAGCGTGCAGAGGTTCACCTGTACGTGTGGCCTGTGTTTAAAGCCTCTGACGGCTCATGAATTTTATAGAACTCCTGTTGTCCAAAGCGGAGCCTGAGCCCAGATGTAGCAGTCTGCAGATCACCAAACTGAGACATGCAGCAGCACAATGAGACAGGCCACACCGCTGCCGCCATCAGGTGTCCAGCCGTACGGCTATGCAGCTTTTAAAAACCAATATAATAAAAATCAGTCTAATAACACACAGCTGCCTTTTGAACAGGATGCTGCTGCTGTCTTATAAATGATGCAGGTGATTTGTGGCTAATAAGTATTCCATTGTTACACCTGCTGGCTTGAAACAGCATTTGTGATGTCTTCATCTCCTGACAGGACCAAGGTCATGAGCTGCCATGAGCGACAGCCGGAATTTATGCCGTCTCATCGGACGGAAGGCTGCGCGTCTATAATGAGGATGTGTGTGTGTGTGTGTGTGTGTGTGTGTGTGTGTGTGTGTGTGAGATTGTACCTCAGTGAGTGTGTAATATCCAGCAGAACATCCTCCAGAATCTTAACTGTAGTTTAAACTTTAATGGGACCAAAGGCTGGTTCTGCTTACAGATCCCATCAGAAATGCTGCCAGTGGATCACACCGCAGACACTGCAACGCCAACATCAAATAACCCTGCACAGGTGTGGATCGGTGGGGGCGGCAGGCCGCCAGACTTTAGAAAAACTGTCTGCAACTCGCAGGAAATGCAAATATAAGAGGGACAAATCAGCCGATGCTCAAGTCCATCAGCTCAACAGAGAGGAGGCATCAACTAAATGGAAATATAAAACAGCTTTTCTTTTTCAAGCCTTTAAATTCCTTCGGGTGTAAATAGTTATGGTGCAGGTATGGTAAGTGTTTTTGTCATTATTATTAGTGTTCGCTGATGACAGGGGGCTTTGGATTGCTTTTCTTTAATGCCTCAGCAGTTACTGTATTGACGAACCGAATAAAAATAATGTCATCTTCTATTAATGCTCAAACCAAAATTATTAATTCTGTGCAACACATGAATGCTCTGCTGTGCATGTGGAATTTGTAAGTTCATCATTTCACCAAAGTCAAATATCTCACAGAGAACACTCACGGTGCAAAAGTAGCCGGTCAGATGCCACATGTGCACTATTTATTTTGCGCGGTCTGAGAGAGAATGTGTGGAATCTCTATAATTGCTGCGTTTGGGCAAAAGTCTGCAGATACAAGAGCTGAGAGAATGGAGCTGGTGACAGGCCTACCTTACATCCATTAAGCTGTGTCCAAAACAAGGACGTTTCAGTGGCTCGACATGTTCCTGCTCCACAAACATAATACCAGGCTGGAGGTTTTGGGAAGGGAGTGGCTGTGCCTTTTCCTGACAGCTGACTTCACGGACCACAAATGAATGTTTTACTTAGTGTTTCCTGGTGTTCGTGTAAGAGAATAGGAGAGAAAAATGGAAAGGCTGTGTTCGCGAGTATTAAACTTCAGTCGCTAAACACATTACGAGAGAGCCGCGGTGATGAATCATTTAGCGTGAAAACGAGCGGGCAAGCAATTAAAGTTTAAATTATAGCCCGCGTACAATGGGGAAAAAAGCCAATATGCATTTTGTTTTTGTTTTAGTTTAGCTTCAGCCCCGATGCTGACCTCTGTTGTCATGAAAAAGCTGGGCGATGTGATATCAGCAAAGAAACAACACAGGCAGCTGAGTTTTCTTACAGATGTTAGAAAACATTGAAAAAAAAACAACAAAGTGTACTGCTGCAGGAACCTGAACCTTTATCACTGCAGAGTCTAGACAGACATGAGAAGATCTGCCTATAGACAAGATGTACCTTGGTGGGTCGAAAGCATATAAAGGACACAGAACCTTGAAAATTTTCAAAGGTCCTGAAGACTTCTGGGAAAAAGATCATGAAAAAAGAAAACTAGTTACTTTGTAAGGTCAAATACACAGAAATCAACAAACAGGCCCGAAGGAAAACAGGATGAACATGCAGATCTACTATAGAAACCATAGATGCAATAAACTCCTTTATGCTAAAAACACAAACTAACCCAACAGACATCTACCTTTAACGGTTATGGCAGCAGTCCTGATCCTGGCGCAGCCTCGACTGCACCCACGGCTGTTCCTCCGTCTGCCTGAAGGCAGCAGCCGGGGGTTCAGGTGCCATGAGTCCTGAACTGAAATGTGGGCTCTCTTGTGGAACTGTGAACTTGTTCCAGACAGAGGAGAGGCCAGCCTGTGATTTTGCCGTGCGTGACCCACGTGCATGCTGACAGGTGCTGATTTTGTCATTACCCGTCTTCACACTCACACACATGCAGTGTGAACACATCCAGAAAAAGAATCCTCCGGGTTTATTTCTCCAGTAACTTCCTGTAACTACAACTTCTTCTTTGCTCTGCCCAAAGCTTGACAGCAGACTGGCTGTAAACACCTGCTCAGGAACACGCTAACAGCACAACAGCAGCAAAACACCTGGAGCTTCTGTTGTGTTAGTGTGTTTGTCCATTTCTAAAGAGGAACGTGGAGGTTTCGGGTGATGGAGACCAACTCAGGTGCTTCCACTTGCATCTGAGCAAATTTTCTTTCTTCAACGCAGAGCCTGTTCTTCAACGTAAACTGAAGGTTATTAACAGACAGCGAAGCTCAAACGGAAACCTTCTCTGAGAGATCTTTTTGTGACAAAATGACTTTATTAACATCGTGTTTTTGTGGAGCTGGGAAAACCTAGCGCTACTGCTTCACTTCCTCCTAATTTCCCATTTTCAAATGACAATTTATTCATCTCTATTGGGAAATAAAGCTTTACAACAGTTTTTCCAAATACCCCAAACAAAAGGATGTGCAGGGTCACATGACATCACCATCAGTTTAACGTCTGGACTCATCTGTCTTTTAGCAACTTTTTTCCCCCGGAATTTTTTAGGAAATGTAAATTATGGGACAGGGAACAGATGATTACACCTTGGTGATGTTCCGGATTCCAGAGGGACACTGACCTTCCAAAGACCACAGGCCAAGATCAAAGGCCAGGGGCTTTGATTATAAAGCAACTACTATGTTATGCAACCTTGTATTACTGCTGCCTACATATATTTATATCACAGACGTCAGTCACCATATGTGGGGAATTGAGCTGCTTGGTGGAGGTCTACGCTCTCTGAGTGCTGTTCTAGTTAATAATCTGAAGGTTAATTACAATAACCTTGCAATTGACTGTGAAGGCCGTTAAATAAAAATCTGAAAGAACTTCAGTGATCTTTGAGATGTTTATTTATAGAAGTCACAGTATCTATAGATACTAAGATAGAATAATGTTCCCCACAGGCTCTTTTGACAGGTTTTTCTTTTTTCCTCATCAAAAAAATAAAGCAAACCTGCACGCGGCAACAAATTTAACTACAAACTAGTTACAAATGCCAAATTAGAAAAACCATCTCCTATCTATAATGTGCTTACAAGCCTGATAGCCTGTTGGTCCTTTATTACTTCCCTGGGCTTTCAAATCTCTTTTTCTCTCTAGGAGGATGCGTGCTCTGACAGAATGTCAGGCAATTAAACGGTCACGGCTCAACGAGCCAGAGGTGGGCCAGGCCTCCAGACTTCACTACGGGCAACAGAACAGATGAACGCAGACACTCCCCGCAGTCCTGTTGCACATTCTTCGACTTGCGAGCTCTGTTAAGCCAGAAGAAGGAGGACTTATCAGAGGATGTTAAACTGCGGTGAACCGCCACCAGGCTGAGCCGTGTCACTGTCACAGGCAATTATCCTGCAGCACAATGTAAAGGAGGACAACGTGTGAGATGACAGGATGGCACTCTTAGGGAACCCAGTCAGGTCCCCGCTGCAAGATAAACACACAAAGGCCGACACACTAATGAGAGCGTAATGCAGCTGCTATGAAAAGCCAGGCCACTTAGTCTGTTTCTAAGCAGAGAATTCCCCAAGGTGCTTGTCGCCCCCTCCCCAAACAACCTGGAATTTAGCAGAAACCAAAAATCAAACACACCAAGGCAAGGTAAACGTATCGCAGGGTTCAGCAGTTCCTCCCAAGGCCGAGGTCTAAAATCGTTCACACTTCCAGGCCACGAGGTGGCCCCAATTAAAAGAAATAACAGGTTTTGGGTTTGTAGGAGGAAGTCTGAGCACCTGGAGGAAGCCACAGGGATGAGGTGGGGAACATGCAAGCTCCGCAAAAAAAAAAAAAAAAGCCCTGAGTTACTAATCAAACCAAGAACCGTCATGCTGTGAGCATGGAGCGCTCACTGCAGCGCCGTGGAGCCTCGACATATGGAAGAAGAGTTAATAAAGTTTTATTATGAACCTCCCCCTGACCACCTGTCCAGCATCCGCTCGGTGGAACAGTGGCTACACCGGGAGGAGGAATTATCCCTGATGCAGCCCCGCAGCAGATTCCACAGCCCCATGAACCAATAACTGCTTACATAAGACTAAGTAAGGATGTGCCAAAGTCAGATCATGTGGATGCTGTATAACAAGGCCAGGCTACCTATGTTTGAAGATTTCAGTTTATGGATTTTATCATAGTAGATTTGTAACCATAAAAACCCTGCTAATCTGTCTGCAAAGGCTGCAAGTGTTCCACCAATCAGCAATCTTCAGCACACCTCCCCACCCAATCTGAAACCCCCATAACAGGTACTTCTTGGGGAAAGGTTTGGGGTGAAAGTCGTGTTTTTCCCTGGGTAACTTTGGTGCAACAGCACTGAGGTTTTTCAGCATCCTGGGAAAAAAACTCTTCCTGTGGTGGGAAAGGGGCTAGAAAAAAAAGCATACAGCTGGCACCGCTTTGTTCTGAGCAGACACAACCTGATCTTATCTTTCCCCGGCTGCATTAACCTTATCTGCCGCTGAACACAACTCTGCTCAATCTCTTGGTTTAAGGACTTTACACAATTTATATGCTTTACAGCACCCGCAACAGGCAGATCTTTTTAATTAAATCCTACTTAAGAGCAACGACCCCCAACAGAATTGAACAGGTAGCAGGTGAGTGTCGCGCAGTATTTAAATCTACGTTAGATAGACGTCAATGGCCTGATGATGATGATGATATAAATGTTCGTGCTCAGGTTCACAGCTCTAGCTGCAGCTGTCACTGAGCTCCATCTGTGAGATCCTTTCCTCTCACGTCCAACAGGTCACTGATGGCTCAGCTAACCTGTTAGCAACTCTGCCTGTTAGCAAAGGCACTGAGGGTTTTAGTCACAGAGATCCACGATTACAAACATTAATGCTGGCTCTCTGGAGACCAACTGAGAACACGTAGACAAACCCTGTTAGACCCTTTATAGGAGTCCAGATTAAACCGTCTGTGAGGTGAGACGTATACTGTAACTGACACTCGTAATAAGAGCTCCACACTCCTGGAGATCTGCAGGCCACAGGGCTTGTTTAATGTAAACCTCTCGTGTCTGGAACACAATCCCACGCATCCTCCACACTCACACAATATAATTCAAGAACATTTCTACATCCAAGGAACTTGAACACAATCAACCCACCACAGAAAAAGGTATAAAATCTTGAACCTTACACTGTGTTGCATCGCATTCCAGACAATCCTCTGGTTTGCAGCATAAAGGCAGAGAAACAGAAAGACTTAATTAATGCAGTGTAGGTGGATGAAGTCATAGAAAACATTTTTTAAAAGCAAAGCATTGCACAGAAACATCATCTGTGTGGCCAGAATTAATGAGACTGCAAAGGACTTAAATAGAATTGATTAAAAGGAGTCATCAGTGTTGAGCGCAACAAATAAGTGATTATTGTTGTGGGATCCCAGAAGGCAGATGGCAGCAAAGGGATGCCAGTTAAATTCTATTTTCCCTTAACAAATTGTCTGTTAGAGACTTTTCAAAGAGCGATATTTGATTTGCTTCAACAAATTAAACGACTAAATCTGGCAACAGGCAGAGAAATAAACACAAACATCACTCAGACTCTGAAAGCATTCAGTCTGAAGGGATGTGGAGCTTTAAAAAGCCTGCGCTGGCTTTAAAGGTAATCCATGATAGGAACTGTCCCTTGGCTGAATTGGTCTGTCAGCCTCCCCCCGTTAACCTTTACCCCGATGCAGCGCTTTGGCTTTCAAGGTTGCTCCAGATGGAAATCCAGGCATCGAGACCCGGTCCGACAAACACGCAGCTAATCTCGGAAAATAAAAGTGTGCTTTTACAGCAAACAATAGATATGGTCACCGCCACAAAATCTATCCATCAATTCTTACACCTCCCCCCCTCTTGTGTTTGCCTAGTACACGAGAAGAGAAGGGCACCAGACACCTGCCGCCACCCTCGCCGGTTAAAGCTGTTGATTTGTTAACAGACACAGATCAATAGAGGGACTTGCATGGAGGACAAGCACAAAGAATTAATTTCCGCCTCCAGGGGTTTACCGCGGCCAATCACGAGCTTTAATCAATGGAGTCAAGTCAAAAAGACAAATGATGTTTACGCTGAGCCAGTGTCTTGCCTGAAAACAGCCTCACTGGCTCCGTGTCCTTACCAGTCTGTCCAGGCTGGTGCCCGCCGCTGTGGTGGGCCGCTCCTCTGGGCTGTACGGCCTGAAGCGAGTGTGGAACACATCCGAAACACCACGAGTGGACCTCGTCATTCCTGCGGGTTTGGGCTGGCCGCAGCCTTGAAAAACCTGCAATTACAGAAAACATGGGCACCCGGTCGTCATGGATTTAAACGGCTCTGGGTGCAGAAAGCGGAGCGAACTTGCTGTTTTGTTAAGGTTATTTGAATCATTCACCCCACATTACCAGGATGACTGCACTCTTCGTCAGTCAGAAGTGACCATGCTGAAAGGCGATTCAACAAAGAGCTACGACCAGCGCTATTTATGATGACAGTAAGGTTTTTACGGGTTTCTGGGCAAATACCACATATAATTAAACCATAAACAAAACTGTGCCTCATGCATGGGACATGCAAAAGTGTGTAGGCTGAAACTATCCTTCACAACTAAACAACTTTTTTTCCCCACTTCTCTGTGGGCAGAGAAAAATGCAGTAAAGCACAGTAAACACATTACCAACTGTTAGCAGAGCTAAGATTATCCCACCCGGCCGAAACATATAATTGAACGTACTTTCAGACAGAAAACAAGCTCACCTCTGCCATAAACGGCGCTCTATCAGTGATCTGAGGTGCTGAGTGTAACGCTCTGTATGCGGCGCTCGGTGACATACCCTGTAGGAAACCTCAGCGCTGTTATCTTGCATATTCATGATGGCCTCTGAAATCTTGACATCGATAGGCTCCATGACAGATTCGATGTTGAAGGGTCCCTCGAGCCTCTGAGCCACCAGCAGCATGGCGTCTGTCAAAACCGTGGAAGAAAAAGTCCAGGAGTTACGGGGGGCAGACAAGCAGAGGTGTGAAGGAAAGCTCAAAGGCTGAGCTCCAGCGAAACGTGGCTGGATTCAATTCTGATTACAATAACAAGTGTAACACATGCACACACGGTTCACACACTTATGTTCATAGATGTATTTCCATTGCGCTGAGCTAAACACGTTGTGTTTCTGACTGAAACCCTTTCACACGTGTGGCGCAGTCCGGACTTTATTGTCATTTTAGTGTGAGGAGATGTACGTGTGTGCATTTTGGAACCTGGATTTAACTCTGCTGTTCTGGCCCGTGTTTGAGCAGCGTGAAACCCTCCAGAGCAGCATTCAGAGAAGTGAGTGGGTGTGTTGATGACTGATGCATAGGTGAAAGTACAACAATCAAAGGCTGAGAAGGAGCAGAAATACCGAAAACAAATAAGTACATTCCGACTGGAAGTGTGAAGAAACACAAGAGCTTCTGGGTAAATTCTCTGCCAGACCCAGTAGCCGATGGTGCATCTGTTCAAATAGATGAGCACCTCTGGAAGAAACCATCCAACTGTCTGTCAGTGTTTGTGACAGGTGTGAATGCAGAACTGCTGATGCGACTGAGCAGAGGTGCTCCAGAATGCATGCGTGGCAGGAGTCGGTCATGCTCCCAGACTCTTTGTGGGACAGGATCAAATCCCAGTTAAGGCCAGTGAGTCAAGAGCAGTGTCACAAATATGGCTGTTAGCAACGATTAGCTCGGGACGTCTGTTTATATGAATAGATTGCTAATTTATAACAAATGCCATCACAACATTAGAGTGTTTTCATTCGATCTAGCGTGTGTCACAGCTGCTGGTCCGCTCCAGCTCTCGCTCGCCTCTCTCTGTCGCACCTGCCATGCGCTCCGGATCAGCCACACCTGCACTGTGTTTCTGATCAGCCACACGTCGGCTGCTCGTCGGCAATCGCACAGCTATTTAAGCTGCAGACTGTGAGAGACTCCCTGCCAAATCGTTTCATATATTTGTACTGAGCGTTGCAGCGTTGTTATTCTCTGACTTTGATTGATTATCGGATTTGTGAAACCCTGCCTGTGTACCTGACTGTGAGTTTGCGTGATCTGTGACTCCTGCCTTTGGAATTAAAACTAGAGGTTTTAATCCATTCTGCGTGCTGCTCTTGGCCCCACTCTGAGCCCTGACAAACATGGAGTTATTCTTATGAAGACAGATAGATTTCCATCCATCCATCCATCCATCCCATCCATCCATCTTACGTTAACAACACATTTATATCCAGAGTCATGTGGGGGCTGGAATCCAGTATTCACTGGGTGAGAAGCAGGAATACACCCCTGACAGGTCACCAGTTCATCAAAGGACACACACACACACACACACACACACACACACACACACACACACACACACACACACACACACACACACACACACACACACACACACACACACACACACACACCTGGGTGGGTGACGCCAAGAAAACAGACTGGCAACATGAAACGTGTGTCATCCACGCTGCTGCTGTAACCCTGCACCTGGGTGGGACTCCAAACTGGTTTCAGATTCAACATGAGGATTACTGTTTTTTTTTTTTAAGGTTTTCTCTGATTTGCATCTCTGGAGACATAGAAATAAGAGGGCGCTTTGAACACTGCCCAGATTTAAAAAAAACAACAAAAAAACAAACCCAAAAAACAAGCTGAAGACCATGAAAAACACCGGCCAGTGTTTTTCATTACTCACTTTAAAATATGGATCTTCGGGGGAAATTTCATTTGTATGCAGATTTACACGTAGATCAGCCCAATGATGTTAGCAAAATTTGGTTATGCTACAAAAAAACTGATGACATGTCATTCATTTAATGGAGCACATTTATTTACAGCCACTGTAGAAAATGAATGAGAGTGGCGGCTCATTAATATTGTTGTGCGGACACAAGCCAGAAGGCCTTGTCGAACATGAGACACTAATCATGATCACTCCCATGGAGTTTATTTACTTCCATTACTTTCAATTAATGCCTCTGATCACATCACATTAGGATCATTTTCAATATTTCGCATGAAAAGTGCTGCAGATTTTCTGACTTGGAACAGCTGTTGCCCTCTCAGAGGTTAGATGAGTTAGTTGAGATTGTGAGCATCATTGCTCTGAGACCTCATTCGTCTCCATAACGGCAGTTCTGTGTGACCAGTGTTCCTCAGTGTGTTGGAAACCACTAACCACTAACTCATTCCCAGATCAGGAGACAGTCTGGGACGTCTGTGAGGAGAGGTTCCTGCATCCACAGACCCCCCAGGACAAGACTTCACTGGCAGCAGGCTGTCATAATGACACCTTACTAAATAAAGTCCTCTTGTCATTCAGTGGATAAAACGTACGACTGTCTTCACATATTTATTCAAGTATATTTATTAGTTTTGGCTTGCTCCTTCCACCAACACCAACATATAATTAGTGAATGCTATCACTCATGAACTCTGCTAAAGGATGAGGTTATGTGACAGCTGGCATTTGTTTATTTGTTTGTCTGTTAGCAGAATAATCCGACCACCAATCAGGCAGTAAGATCTAGAACCAAAGTGGCCTAAACCAGTACAGCACATCAGATCTCCGTCACTGTAACCTTGTGGCGTGACAGTAGCCGCAGGGTTCATGTGGCGCTGCTGATCTTCAGTTGCCATCACGTCCCCTTTAATGCCCCTTAATGAGAGACAAGAGTGACAACAGCGTGAGCATCGTCTGTCTACACCTCAGTCAGCGTTTAGCTGCTGCCTTGTATGCACGAAAACAAGATGAGCTCTCTGACACAGCAGTGGTACGCAGTCTATCAGCACCTGCTGGAGCCGCGTGTTGTGTATCATAGCGTTTAATACCCGCTCCAGTCTGTGCACGTTTATTATTTATAAAGAGCAACACTTGCATATTCCAATTACTCCAGGTGCATTTATCAGGGATGCATGAATGCATGCTGAGATGGGCAGTCGGCTACGACGCAGACCAGATTGTAGCTTCTCTAGCTGCAGAGGCACAGCGGCGTTTGATGACTCAGGCACCTTTGTGGACCTGCTGTTCAGTGCACATCACCTGGATGCACATATAAAACTCAGACCCCCATTTTGAGAACCTTAGAACAGATACTGTCACATCAGCCTAACATCACACTGCAATGGTGAAAAAGAAGGATTTGTGGAATATATACATATATGTAGGTATACAGGTCTTTACCCATAACAATGTGTATTTCATTTTAGACTCATCCTAAAGTTAATATAAGAAGAAAATATTAAATTATACTGTGTAGCTGTAAGGTTTTCAGGGAACTGAGAACACTGACAACCAGCCAAACAGCAGAGAAACATAAGGTCAGCTCTTTCTGCAACTCCTGTCCATTAGGGTCAAAATCAGAATCCATCAATACCAAACAGAACCATGAAAAGAATGATAAAGTTCTGCTGCTACTTTTCTAGCAGTGAACATATTAGTTATTATGCTGTATTTCACACTTTACACCGTAGAGCCTGATATTTAATCCTTTTAAGATGATAATTCATTCAGTAGCCTGAGGAAGGTTTCCTTTCTTCATGGCAAACATAAAAATATATTAAGTCTTAGGCATGCTATAAAATTTTTTTTTTTTAAAAAAAACCTCACACTCTAAATTTGGGTCAGGGAAATCAGCTGGGAGCAAATCATATTTCACAACAGCAGAGCCTCCAGCATCAAGTGTGACACTTATCAGATGGGCCCAAAAACTGCCAGTTTGGATCACTGTGCAAGAAGAAAAGTTCAGTTCAGTTCAGTTCAGTTCAGTTCAGTTTATTTGTAAAGCACCTTTTGCAATAGAAATTGTCTCTAGGTGCTTTACAGAGGCAGAAACCCAGAGCCTGAACGCCCAGGTAAGCACAGTGGCAAGGAAAAACTCCCTTTTAACAGGAAGAAACCTTGAGCAGGACCAGGCTAACATGGAGGAACCATCCTGCTGAAACTTGGCTGGGTAAAAGAGGAGAAGAAGAGGGAGGCAGGACAGAGAGAATAAAAGAGGCAGAGAGAGGGAGAGAGAGAGAGAAATATGCAAACATAATACAGCATAGGCAGGTTGTTATAAAAAAGGGGACAGGCAGGTGCTGAGAGTGGATGCTGGGTTTGTCAGAGGCCGGGATCCGTGCAGCATGAAGGTCTGGAGCTGCAGAAAGATACAGAGAGAGAGAAGAGGGGGAGAGAGAGACAAAACAGCGAGGAAGACTGGACATAGTGATAATCCTGGTGAGAAGAAAAGGAGGAGAGGAGGTGAGGGAATAGATAGTGGTTGGTGTTGAGGAGGTGGGGAACTGCAGCAGGAGACAGAAGTCTGTGTTTGCTGTAAATCAATAGGTCTCATTTTTTAGGTATTCATGGAGTCCAGGCTGCTGTGGCGTAGCTGGCACACACTCCTCCTGATGTTTGCAGCAGCGATCGGCCATTGGCCAGCCTGAGGAAGACTTTTTATCTTCATCAAACAGCCATACATCAAACAGGCGCATCTTGTCCTATTCTGAGTTAAAATGCTTTAAAAACCAAGACGCTTTAATGGTCAGTGTGCCATAAGCTATAAAATAAGGTTAATGATGGACATTAATATTTTAGTTTATCACATGAAAAAAATGCTGTGTCTGAATAAACAAATCTAAACAAATAAATGAAAATGCAGAGTTAATGCAACTCTGCGCTCTTTATCGAGATTGATGTCCACTTAAATCCGGGCTATGTCAGCCTGCAGCAACCTCCAGCAGACAAGGACAAATAAGCCAAATGAGCAGGCCAGGCTTCGGCTCTTAGCCGGTGAAGAGTGCCGCGCAATGAAAAATGGCTCTGCTTTATTGCGCATTCCGTAAAGCATTGCTCACCTGTGGCTCAGTCATCCAGCTAATGCTGCTCTTTGAAAGGTATGAAAGTGGAAAAGAGCAGAAAAAAAAAAAAAAAAAAAAAGCATGTTGTTTCCAGCACGAATCAATCAAAATACTCAAAAAGGGAAATAAAAGTCACAGCTTATGCGGTAAAACGATGTTTACCGTTTAGACTTATATATTTGTGTATATATAAGGCTGTAATGTTTCAGCTGCATCGTGATATTATCAAACAGGTTGAGAGCAAATGTATCAATGACAAATATAAAAGCGTACATCACTGCTGAGTTTACTATCTTCTAAATAGCTCTGCAGGTCCTCACACCCCAGCGGGTGTCTGACAAAGCCACCATGTTGCCAGGACAGATGTTACCAGTGTTTCTCTCTCAATTGGTTTTGCATCATTTCACACAAAACAAGATTTTATTTTCAGACCGTCTATGACTAAGAACCATTGAACAGACATGGAAATATAAGATCAGCAACGATGGTGCACGTTTCACCAGTTTACTGGCTTAGTTCTGATCTGTGATGGCTTCTTCTCGGAGGTTTAGGGCTGGCTATTATGAAGCAGCAATAATTACCTGAATCTAAATACCAGCAAATTACCGAAAAAACAAAACAAAACAACAACAACAAAAAAACTGGTTCACTTTTTAAAAACGTGGACATTAAAGTGCAACCGATCAAACCCAGCAGAGTCTTGGACCAGCGCAGCACGACAGAGGGAACGTTGTCAGCATTAAAGCATACAGGGGCCAGCGGAGCACAGTCAGCGCAGACGTTATCATCTGATGGGAGTTGAGGATTATTTGCGGGTGCATGTGGCTTCAGATGAGTTCATTTGATCGACACACGTAAGATACACAACTCCCTCAAAGTTTGTTTACCTCACTCATTAGACAGCAGCTAGCAGAGGCTCAGTGGGCAGGAGAGGTCATCCAATGGTCATACACATGACAGAAACCTCCGCTCATATATTCACCTGAAGAAGTTGTGTTTACTTTGTATATAAAACCTCGCTACCTGAAATAACTTCACAGTTGATAGGTAGGAAAAGAAATGCAGCAATTGGTGGAACAGAAAAGTTTCAAGGTGCAGAGCTACAGACTGAAAACCTGATGAAAGTGCAGTATTCCACTTTAACCATAACCCTGACCAGTCCAAGCTTTACTGTAGGAAATGAAGGCTGAAATAAACACATCTCAGGAAACAGGCTGACCTCTGATTTCATTTGAATTCTATTTAATTCACTATGGGCAAAAATTAATGTTTTATTCCATGTCTGAAGAATTTCAATTGAATAAAAATCTCATTCTCAAGTAATTCGGCATTAATGGATTTTGGTGAAAATATATGAGAAGCTGTGGATAAGAAACTATATACTTTGGGCACTTTTATTGATCTACGTAAACGCATTTGACACAATTGATCACTCTTTATTTCTGCGGAAATTGGAAAATTATGGTATCAGAGGTGTCACACACCACTGGACTGCACCACTTACATCAGTATGTAACATTAAAAAATAAAGACTCGCAATGTGGAAAAGGTTACCTGTGGTGTTCTGCAAGGCTCGGTTTTGGGACCTACATTATTTTTACTTTATATAAATGATATTTTTACAGTAAGTAATAAGTAAAATTTTGTCTCATTTGCTGATAATACCACTTTATTTTGTTCTGGTAAAGATATAACAGAATTATCAACATTATTTGAAAAAGAATTAATAGTGTTAAAAAATGGTTTGATAATAATAAACTATCATTAAATGTAAATAAAACTAAATTCATGGTATTTGGAGTTGCCCAGGTTAACAGTGAAATACATTTGAATTTAAATGAAATCGAACTCAAACAAGTGCAGGAAACAAAGTTTTTCAGTGTGATAATTGATAACAAAATGAGTTGGAAGCCATGACTAGAACATGTAAAACGGAAATTTTCTAAATCCATTGCCGTACTTTTTAAATGCAGGAATCTGCTAAATTGTGTTGAGGTCTGGGGAAATGCATAAAAAAACAAAAATAAATTGAATAATAATGCTTCAGAAAACAGTCATTAATTATAAATAAAGCTGGTTATCGTGATACAATTAATCCATTATTATTGTTATTATTATTATTATTATTATTGTTATTATTATTATTATTATTATTAGCATTATTATTATTATTATTATTATTATTATTATTAATTATCCATCCATTATTTATAACCTTAAAATTCCCGGATATTGTATATTCAAAAATTATCGACTATGTATCGGGATAAGCGTAAAAGCCTCTCTGTTTGCATTCTACAATTATTTAAGTTAAGAGAAGGTCACTATAATTTAAGAGGCTTATTTAATTTTGAATTACGTAAAGTAACGAATGAATGTACGATACAGAAGTGCTTCAGTTGGCGGAGTAAAGTGGTGGAATGCTATCAGTGAGGAAATGAAAATTATGTAGCTCATTTTTGAGTTTTAAAAAGGTGTTAAAATGTAAAATAATTGAGGATTATAATTTGCTTTGAAAAAATGAATAATAATAATAAATGTCTTTCTTGTATTTATTGATATTGTGGGTTTTTGATTGTATAGGGTTGGCGTAAATAAGCCTTGGGCTTCAGCCGATTTCCTTTTCAATCATACATCATATCAGGTGAGGTGTGTGTATTGTGTGTTGTTGTTTAATTGTTTTGGTGTAAAATGGTATATTTTTTGTTTAATGTAATTGACCGAAAATAGGCTTTTCATTCATTTCAATTCACCACTACATGTAATCAGCTTAATTCAAGACAAAGGTCAGACCACATCCCAGACAGCGTTGTAATTGACTGTCTGGGACTGATGGTCAATCCAATAAAGGAGCGGGACATACAGTAAAAGCCTCCTCTCTGAAGCTATTAACCGTAGCAAAACACAGGCAGCACATTCAGAGCAGAAAAAGCCCTAAAAGCAGTTCTAACTAAGAGAACTTGGGTTTCCTCTCACAATCTGGAAACAAACACTCTGGGCTGATTGAAGGTGCAAGTGGCTGATCTTTGTCTCCAGTGATGGACGTGTGACCGGTCCCGCCTGAATTCCTGCCTCTCAACTGCTCTGAAGTTACTTTTTACCGTTTTAAAGCTAAAGTCTGCAGCATTTCTAAAAATAATGCAGTCAACATCACCAACACGCATTTCTGTCACAGAGCAGGTTTTTAATGGGGAGACATGACTGATGTCAATATAAAAGAGCTGCGCGGATGCTGTGCTGCGCTGCTAATGAAACCAAGGCGGATAATCCAATAGTGAGGCATTCAGAAACGGATCATGTTACTAATGGGCTTGGATATATAATGAAGATTCCATCAAAGGATGCTGACATGCGCCTTCCTGACAGGTATTTATGACTCACAAATGCAATATGTGGAATACATCACTCACTGCAGGAGAATGCTGCTTTGCATTTTATTAAAGCAACATCTTAAACTCCAACAGGAGCGAAAACTGAGCAGCTCTTTGCAAAAAAAAAACCAAAACAAAAACCTCTGCATTTTCCTGCGGATCCGTAATTGCGCAGGTACGAAATGGATCTCGACCTCATCTGCATGTTGCTGTGAGTGATTATGAGAAGCAGAGGGCTATAAAACAAAACGGAAATAAATGTCATCACTCCAGATGTGTTTGCTTTGCACATGAGAGAGGGAGCGAGCGAGCGCAGCGTTCACCCAGAGCTGCCTCCTGAAGGACTGCAATATGCTCTACAAGATCATGAAACAGGGCAGACAGGCTGTAGAGCACATGCTGCAGGAGCGCCACGCAGAGAGTAGATGTTGTTATATAATTACCTCCGTTTGTAATGTTTCCCCAGAATCCTGAAGGTCTGTGACTGCGGTCGGGTTTAGTGATGCAAACAAAATCACACAGAGAGGATAAAAAAAACCCCATGAACGTATTCCCCACAGAAAGACCCGGACCTGTTCGCTGCTATAATTCGGGATATTACCCATGACTGCACACCTACATCCAGCTCCAACCTCTTCATAAGTTCGCAGCTGACACGACTGTGGTGGGTCTCATCAACAACAACGATAAGACAATCTACAGGAGTGAGGTGAGCCACCTGGCCACGTGGTGCAAGGACAACAATCTCCACCTGAATGTGGAGAAGACGAAGGAGATTGTGGTGGACTTCAGGAGAGAGCACGCCTCGCATCCTCCATTAACCATCAACGGTGCTGCAGTGGAGTGGGTAAGCAGCACCAAGTTCCTAGGTGTACACATCTCCCAAGAACATCACCGACCCCCATTATGTACTCTTTCTACAGAGGCACCATTGAGAGCATCTGACCAGCTGCATCACCGTGTGGTACAGCGCCTGCACCATTTTCTGCTGCAAGACTCTCTAGCGCACGGTGAAAACAGCTGAGAAGATCACTGGTGTCTCTCTTCCCTCCCTACTGGACATTTACCACACCTGCCTCACCCACAAAGCCACCCGTATTGCAGGTGACCCCACCCACCCACCTCACAGTCTCTTCAGCCTGCTGCTGTTGGGGAGGAGACTGGAGAGTCTCTGGGTCAAAACCAGCAGGCTCACAGACAGTTTCTTCCACCGGGCAGTCAGGATGCTCAACTCCCTCCCTGCTCTGCCCCCTGCTCCCCCATCTGGCCCCCACCACTGACTCTGGGACACAGACTCTGCCCACGTACACACCGATTTCAGGAGCACACAATTCACTTTACCCCTGCTCATTTGCACTATTCCGCACTACTCCACCTCATATACCGCAGGAGTGTTTATATTGTTAATTGTAATTTTAATGGTAGTTTTTATTTAGTTTAGTTATTGTAGTTTTATTTATTACTTTGAGGCACTGTGGGTCCGAGGACTGAAATTTCATCTATACTGTATGTTCAGCATGTATAGCATATTTGACAATAAAGCTAACTTGACTTGACTTGATTAAAGAAAAAGCTTGGAAATGTCCAACTTCACGAAAGAAAGACAAATGAGGTGAAGAACGTTGCGTGTTGCATCTTCCAGGAGAAAATCCTCCCCTCGCCAGAGTCCCACAACATCATCCAAACTTAAAGGGATAATTAGGTGTTTTGGGAAATATGCTTCTTTGATTTCTGGCAGAAAGCTTCTTGAGAAAATAAACACCTCAACTGGAGGCCGAGCATGTATTCAGCTCACAGCAGAGACGTGAAGCCGTTTCCTGACACTAACGATTACAAAAGCTGCCTTATATCAGATATGTAAATTAATATTGTAGATTATAAATATTGTATTACATATTAGCATGTCAACACCATCTCTTTGCAGGAATCAGTTGCCAGGCAACCGGTGGGGGCCGTTAAGCTGTCCCCATCTTTCACAGAGAGGCTTATTAAAAACAAGAACTAATGAGAATCTTCAGCATCCATACCAATTTGGTAATCTAAGCAGTGTAATTCCAGCTTTCACAATTTTTCCCCCCAAACTTTACATTAAACTAGACTGGCACGGCACTGGGCTGTTAATCTTTGGAGCATCATCTTTATTAGACTAGAACATTTTATTTCACGTGATTATGTTTTAACAAAAGATGAAAAACTGTCTAAAGAAAAAGAAAACTGCTCTCAAAAGAGTTGCTAAATGTTTTCTGCACTACTGCAGTAATTTTGTCAAACAAAAACATATCTTCTTGAATGTCCTTTAACCTCAATTTAATAATAATTTACTACTTTCACTTTTTGCAGCTAATGGATGAAATAAACCATATGGATGGTAAGATCCTAATATTTTCATCCAGGTTGCTCCAGGTGACGCCAATGATGCCATTATATTTTATTGAAAGTCCCAGAATCCTCTGGGGCTTTGCCAGCGCCTGATGTAACTCTAGTATTCTGAAATGCCATTTAAATATGAAGAGCTGGTTCTGAAAGTGAGAGTCCAAGCTCCCTGATTTCAAATCCACTTTGTCTCTGATTGTGCAATCAAACGTGGAAAGCCACAAAGACGGCTGCGTCGCCTCAAGTCGTAAATGAGCATTTCGCAGCAAACAAAGACAGCAATCAGAGTCTCCGTGTTTCAGGTCCTGCGTGTCTGCAGTGGTCTGCCTGTGACTCATGATCCTAAATGGTTCTTACCATCCACGGCTTCTCTGATCTCCCAGAACAGGGCAGGTGTCATTCCAATGTGGGTGTTTTTGACTGAAGGTGTGTAAAAAAAAATCCCAAAAACTCATTCCAGTGGTGGAATATCAACACGCTAACATGCTTAATGAATATATGCGGATACAAGATCTCAGCTGAGAAAGGAAACCAGGGAGAGCTGAAACACGAAATTATGCAAGAAATTATGCAGTAACGGAGAGTTAAACTGCTTATTTTTTATTCCAAGTTTTTAAGATGCTTCGACCACTCAAGGTTATTTCCCAGCATCCACACATTGGTGACAGCGACTCATGAGGTCACTCCCTCCAGGGGAAAAGTGGACTTTACCCTCGTGTACAAACAGAGCTGCAGTCGCCTCTTAAACGGACTTAAAGCTCTTTCCGTCACGACTATCAAAATTCCATCAGCATGTTTTTACACATTAATGATGATGAGATTATGCTTGAAAAAGACTGCCTGGAAAAGTGGGAAATGAAGCGAAACGTTCTCGTCTGCGTGTCGCTCAGAACGGATGCAAACACATCCCACTATCAGGATTCTGTAAAAGATGTGAGCACAGACAATTCATTCTGATAAGAGCACCAACTCCAAAAGCACTCAGACGGCCTGTGGCCCCACTCTGCCATCCCTCCACACCTCCATATTTTATTCATAAGTGTTCCCCCCCAACACAAATAAAAGGACGCTGCTATCTAGAATTTTCATAAAGAGTTGAGGTTGCGGCTGGCTCTTGTTTCCAAGTGAAACAAATCACCTAATTAAAAAGAAATGAGCTGAGAGAATCGATGCAGGCCGCTTCCAACACAGTGATGCGCCTCTCCCAAGACAGCAACAGCAGCCTGTAAACAAGGATGCAACAGGACTGCAGACAGAGGGAAGCTGATGGATTACTTCAAACATCCAAGAATTGCTCCACAGACATTGTGGTGGAGAAGAAAATCTCTATTAGAGGTCTCAACTGTCACGACTGGAAAGGATTGCTAATCTCAGATGGATGGCAATGACATTCATCATGTCAGAAACAGTTGAGCTCAGCTATCTTGAGACCATTCATCAGTCAGAAAATGGAGATGTTTTAAAGAGCTGCTCGTGCCTCCCAGAGGATTCACGTGTGAGGTCTGATTGTGTTTCCATTCTCAGGTAAAGAGACTGGCAGCTGTTCATCAGTCACGCCAGGCTTCATCTCAGTCATGCAATTAAAATCTAATCGCTAATCTTTTCCAAACATGCGCAGCTTTCTGAAATCTATGTAATGTGACCTAGAGAGTCACAACTGAGCCACCAAAGACATTTAACAGCCTGGGCAGCCTCAACATCATTAAAAATGGCTACATGTGTTCTCTTACAGGGTCACGGAACACACACACACACACACACACACACACACACACACACACACACACACACACACACACACGCACACACACAAAGACCCTTGATTTCTATCTTTCATAGACATTATGTTACCCAGACCCTGACCCAACCTAAAGCCAGTTCTCACCCCAACCTTGAAGACCAGGTCTTAGCCCTCCAACAGGCCTTCAAAGTGTGAGGACCAGCCACAATGTCCTCACTTTGCTAGTAGAATGAATAATTAGATACTCAATAGGTAAACTGAATATTGAATGCGTATATAACTCAATGGTGCAGACAAAATTATTATTATTGTTATTATTATTGTTGTTGTTGTTGTTGTTATTGTTACTACTACTACTACTACTACTACTAATAATAATAATAATAATAATAATAATAATAAGAAGAAGAAGAAGAAGAAGAAGAAGAAGAAGAAGAAGAAGAAGAAGAAGAAGAAGAAGAAGAAGAAGAAGAAGAAGAAGAAGAAGAAGAAGAAGAAGAATAACAATATAAAAACATTATAAAAAAAAAAACATTAAAAGAAAAAAGTTCAATGACAAAAAATTCCCTAAAAGACTCATTAACTAATGGAATTTCTTGTTCAAAACTACAAGGGCATGTTTTATTTTACAGCTTCATTAAAACATTTATGACTAATTAGTTTCTGAATTATATTTCTGCATTTGTAATTAAATCATAGCAGGAGTGAACAGAATTCAGTTTAAAGTGTTTAATTAGACTCCATCAACAAACAACAAACCTCTTGAACGAGAGCGGAATGAGGAAAGGGCAACGAGAATGTATTAAAATGCAGATATTGTTAATTTTAGTGCTTCTGAGATGACTCATATGAGACACGGCAGAAATAATTCAGTGCTCACATCAATATTAATTATGAAATGAAGTCAATAAACATTTATGTTCGAAGGGCATTTGGCCATGGAGCATGGAGGACATGCATATTCATTTATGTTGCCTGTGTTCATCTGCGTTTATGTCTGTGTGTGTGTGTGTGTGTGTGTGTGTGTGTGTGTGTGTGTGTGTGTGTGTGTGTGTGTGTGTGTGTGTGTGTAACTGGAATAAGTGGGAATTATTTTTCCTACCACAGAGTAAGTTGTCAAGAGGCGATGCTGGCAAAATCAAATGGACAGCCTCTTGGGTTCAAGGACTTTCCCTGTTTGGCTGGATGAACTTTGACCTCTCAAGCCTTCAGTAAAGCAGGAATATGATGCAGCTCTGAGTGGAAACCGCAGCCGTGAAGGGAACGATCTTGTCATCAAAGTGACCAGAGGTTTGTATGTGGACTCCTTGTTTGTTGTAATGATACTCTGAGCCCCGACTCCCAAAGCCAGAGCCCTCTATTTACTGCAGGCAGAGAAGAGCCATTATATGAATAATACCAGACTGTCTTGTAGGTGATTCATGTGCATCTGCAGGTGCATGTGTCTTGCAGAGGAAAAATGGTGGTAAAAGACAAAAGGAAACGCTGTCACGGCTGATTGTAGCCATGCACAGTTAGCTTCTTCTACATTCGTCTGGAAATGTGGGAACTTGGATTTTTTTGTTCAGCATTTAGCTGATATCAGGTGCTGAACATTGTTGAAGAGAAGACGTGCGTTCTTCTCTGCTTCAAACAAGATTTAATGCAGAGAAAAGCTTATTTTCCTGGTACCGTCGACAACATCAGTGTACACTGAATCACCTGGGATCCCAGTCTCCTTGGTGAACGCAGCTGTCCACCTGGTTGGACAGAAAAGCCTGCCGGACTGCTAAGCTCGTAGGACTGGGTTACTGACGCCAGTGACTCAGATGTTGGCCTGCAGCATGCACCGTTTTTCCCAAAATAACATACAGAAACGCAGCTGGAAGGAAGCGGGAATGTTTATTTGAACCTGTGGCGGATGCAGAGGAAATCCATTAAACCTGCCTGTTTACTGTTTATGCTGCCCACTAAATCCATGAAAGTGGCCCTGCACTGTTCCTGATTCAGGCCAGCACAAATCCCATCCCAACGCAGCTCCACACACCCTCCGACGACACACACAACTCTAGGAAACATGGCTGTTGTGGGGAGGGGGGAAGCCACTTGTGTCACAATCTGTTTACGCAATTAAACCTCTAATAGCCTATAATAAGCATTAACGTCATAACCAAAAGATTTACAACTGGCATTTAGCTTATACAGAAGGATACTAACGAGAGCGACAGGAATCGCTGCAGAAGGCGAAGGAATGATGCTGAAAAGCAGAAATTCAGCTGAACGGATCTGTTTTTAAATGGGATGAATTTACCATTAATATCACCGCCGGTAATGTTGGATAATTTCAGCAGAGGTAAAGAGGAGGTGGACTTAGCTCCCCCTGCTCATGTGTGGGATCCTCGTGCTCTTCAAACACACGTAGCTGAGGTGAAGCGATGAACTTTAAATGTCCGTGGGAGTAAATTTGAGAACTCAGAGAAAACCAGAGATCTCGCTGAACTCGGGGTGTCCCCTCTGGCAGCCCACGCACCTCCAAACAACGAGCATTCATCCACGATTCCATCGAGATCAACGCAAGTAAAATTCAAGTCTTTATGTGATGTCATATTACAAACAAACAAAATGGACCTCTTCCATGACGATAAGTCTGATGTGTAATTACAGTCATTAATCCAGTCAGTCGAACGTGGTCAGCACTGGTGTCTGTGGGAGGGGTCTAGTCATCATGATGGACAGGTGACATTTTCCTGCCCTTACCGGATGCTATAACACGTTCCAGCATCACGCTGACTCTCCTGAAAGGTCATGTGCTAAAGCTGTAGCTGTACCTGCGTGCGAGTGACATTTGCCAGCTAACTAACAAGGCTACAATAACCTACATGATAACCAGACAGATCTGAAAATAAAGGCAACGCATCTTTCAGTCTCTGTCAGCACATATATGTACAGCATCCAGACACACATGCTGAACTGGAATGTCCTTGCCATTCCTCTTCGGGGGTGTGTGGGCAACACGTTTCTCAATATGTCCCGCGACAGACATGCTGCAGCTGAGGCGTCCTGGGCTGTTCAACATAAGCACGGGGGGAGTGAGGCCGCCAACTCATTCTGGTCACCATAAATCATCTGTGAATCTGATCTGCTTCCACATAAATATCAGGGAATGCGTGTGTGTGCGCACGCAAACACCATAAACATTTCACCTTCTTTTCGTGCAAAATGTGGACCTGACCAGTGTGTGTTGGTGTCCTCTACCTTTGTGCTTAGTGTTAAGTAGAAGACAATACTTAGTGGTCTTCAAAAGAGTGACAGTCACATCTTTTTTTGGGTGATGGAGGAGAAGTTGATAGCAACCAGCGTTGTTGTGCTGGTTTATGTGGTTTACTGGTCTCAACAGCTTCTTCCAGTCTATACATCAGTGATAAATTTAGCTGGTTGTGTTCAAGTGCCAAACATACCGATGGGCTGATGAAGAGGGGAAAAAAACAGCCGAGAAGACCAATAAAACACCCCAAAGTCTAGTTTCTAATTGATTATTAAACCTCTGTCAGGTTTAATTACCAAGTGCTGTGGAATACAGATCACACATTAATGTTGAGGACTTTGTTCTCAACTGAGCTTCCCACTGCTCTTCTCTTCGCCTAACTTCACACATCCCATGATGCAATTTTCCTCCTATTATTAATCTTCGTTTAGAGCAGCAGGAGCACAGAATTCTATGAATAAAATCTGTTTTTAAATGTGGAAAAACAAAACAGAAACAGCTTCCTGTCCAAGGTTCCAATAAATCAAAGTGTGAATCGTTGTGATCTGGAGTTGCTGGGTTCTTGTTCTAATGAACACAAAAGCTCAACTTTTGTCCAGATGCTCACTGATGCAACACCCCTAGCCTCGGGCACTGTTGCCACAGGAACCGGACAGTGTGGATTTCCAACAACCCTTGACAACCACATGGTTCGGCCAAAAAAAGCAAAATTCTCCCAACCCACATTCGGAAATCACCGGCAAAAATAAACATAATTACAGCTTCAAGAATTTAGCTCCCTGGAGGGCAAGTGATTTCAGTCCCTTGATCAAAACAACATTTTCTCCGAGTGTAATTTGCCGCTGATGATGGTTGGAAATAACAGAACGAGGAGCCGTGTGTGAGACGTACCGATGTAGAGGTTCCACTCTGGATCCAGATCAGCCTGATTTGCCAGGCAGCCTTTCATGACGTTCAGGCAGTAGTTCTTACAGGCTTTAACCGCCGGCATGCCCTGACAAAAGGGGCAGTACATCATCTTGGTCAGTGCTCGGATACACGCTGGCGTGCTGCTGACCTGCGGAGATTCAAGTGTGACAACGATCATGAGCAACTGAACTCTCACTTCCTCTTTTCTTTTAGAACGTGACTAATTATTTAAAATATAAGTGATCTGTTGTTCAGAACTTCTTATGAAGGTGATTCATCTGAATAGATTTTAGCGGCCAATTTAACGCCATAATTCCATCATTTAAAAGCTATCAGGAGTGAGGATTTATGCACTGCCTCTGAAGCTGTGAAAGGAAATAATCCGGTTTGGCTTGGTCCACGCAGCCTGGCTGTCACCTAGTGCTGGGTGTCTTCTTCCATAGCTCTTACGCCCCATCCACCCGATGATGAGTGTTCGTCCAGGAGCTCAAAGGGCTGCATTCTCAGACACATGACCCAGATCTCAGGTGACACTGAAATGTCAGGAGGTGCAGCTGAGACAGGTCGGCTCGCGAGAAGCGACAAGTGTAACTGAGTAAAGCTGCTGGGTGGCTGCCGTTAAACCAGCCTCGGCTCTGCTCCGGCCGATGGGATAAGTGGACGGGGCGAACTGTAACTTTCTCTCATTATTCACCAAAACCAAAGCTTCATTGTCTCATCAGCTGTCTATACCAGCAAAGTTGGGAACAGAATCCGGTCGGCTCGTGAGCTCGTGAGCCGTGTTTTCCCTCCTGCTCCTCCGTGCATCGCTGTTGTTGCCCAGTGTGACTAAACCTGAGCCCTCTTGCTTCTCCTTTAATCTTACAAGATCAAAACTAGCACACACTCCCGGGGTAGTGAGATATACTGCAGGAGCATCACGTAGAATGCTAAGGATACAGTGTGATTAATGGCTTCTCTAGACTACACTAGGTGAACTAATATTAGTTTTGTAGATGGAGTAATAAACACCTAAGGGCATCTCTTTTTTACTCTCTGTTTTCATTGTCAGAGATTTTCTCTGGCTCAACCCACATACTGTATCCTTTGACTGTGTTTTCTAGACAGACCTAAACTTCCCGAGGTCACGCAGCAAAGAGAGAGAGAGAACACATTAGTCAGAAAAGCATCTGGGAGGAACTCGTTTGCAGGCGAAAATAAGAAACAATGGACAAGGCCTTTGGCTCCTGCAAATCTGCGCAGGGAAAAGGCAGGGCAAACCCAATAAATCTTTGTTATATCATACTGGCCACATACCTTGGACACTCTCTGAGCCACCTCGCGGCCCACGGACAGCCCCTGGACAAATGTGCGTGCGGCGATGAACGCTCGGGTAACCTGAGACTTCAGCTTCTTGGGCACGTCTCCAAAAGGCTTGAGCTGGTCAGTGTACTTACTGATACACTCCAGGTAGTCCTCGGTGATGACATACTGGGAGTTGAGCAGCGTGAACATGCGCTCCAGCAGCCGCGACCAAAAGTCGTTAAGCATTTCCTCCAGGTTTACGTTCCCTCCTGTGTAATAGCGTTTCAGCTCGGAGAACAGGTTCTCAAAGACCTCAGAGTTCTGCATGTAAGGCTTGCCGTACGTCCTCACAAACATCTCATTTAGGGACCTCTCTGTGTTCTCCAGTAACTCCAGGAAGAATTCTGGGTGAAGAAGAAAAGAAGAAGGCATCATTTCCTGGTTATGTGTGTGCATTCCTTACATTTTATTTTACGCTGGGCTCCTCCATCTGCTGTTCTGCAAAGCAATAATCAATCAATAAAAGTTTCATTCACAAATATGTTTCACCGGTTGGTGTGGGGCTGATCTGCAAAGCACCTCTTGTTTGACTCCTGATTCTAAAGAGATTCAGGGTTCTTTCTCTGCTCTAAGTTTGTATGGTGTGTGTGTGTGTGCGTGCGTGCGTGCGTGCATGCGTGCGTGTGTGTGTGCGCGTGCGCGCGCGGTGAGAGACTGCTGAGCTGTCCAACCCCTCAACCACTGACTGCTGGGACAGACTCCAGCACCTGTGACCCTGACCATGATTAATTGGGCGTCAACAAAAAAAATAGAAAGGATGGACTCCTTCTAGATGCAGCTGCCATCACACATGTGGCAGTGGGTGTGGTCCGATAGGCTCGGACTGCGGTTTATGCTGGTGCATAAGCCTCCTCCTGCATGACTTATGTTAATCAGCCCGAGGTTTTGACACGCAGGTCGAATGCAATATGGAGGTTGCTGATGGTGCAGCGCACCCAGAAAACCCGTGAAACTACCTCATTACTGCTATTATGGATTATTATAAGACCCCCGCCGCCACCATCACGCCCTGAAATACAACACACTGTCTGGAGCGTATTTCCAGGTGCTGCCCACTGTGGTCACATGTGCAGCACTTCGCTGGCCCTGGGTCTGCATTTACTGCAGGCTCTGGTTAAACATTTGAATGATTATCAGTTAATCCGGATCTGGCGCTAGCCAACCAGAGCAACCCTATTACCCCTGCATCCCAAGATGAAAACATTGATTGATACTGAAAAGTCAATCGCTCAGTAACCTTTAATTTAAACATAATTGATTAAATATACAATCATGCACGTAGCTGGTTGCTATCAGTGAATATGTTGCACAGGACTATGCACTATGCAATCTTCATTACTTCCTGTTTGAGGGGAAAATGTTTACTTGCTCATTAAGTGAGCGTAATTTAAATAAGGTCTTGATTAATCTGCTGAACTGATCACAGATCATCATGAGGTCTGGCTCTGCTGCACACTGATGTGATGGTAAAGTACAGGAAATGTGCTGCAGGAAGGGCAGGATTAAACCTCTGCTGCTTGAATGAATAGAAATGATTTTGATGTTATATTTCATAATCCTCCTGGAATGGCACAGAGGTCAAAGGTCTCAGAAAAAAAAGACTTCTTTTGCTGATTCTGCTGAGTCACATGTCCCAGGCTCGTCCTTTATTCTTCTGATCATAATTGATAGTTCTTTCAGGCATTCTAATTAAGAATTAGCTGGAAATGCTTACAGGGTGGACGGGGTCTCGGTTAATCTATGGTTGACTCCCAAAACCACAGAGGTCAACGCTTCAAGCGCAAATGTTGATTTTGGTGGCTCACTCAGGTCCTGTTTCTGACTGACCAGTAAAGCTACGCCAGGCTGCCAAGAGTGCTGTCACAAACTTTTGGCTGTAGATCTTTTTCCTGTGTACGTTAGATGAATGTCCTTTAATGCGTCTCGGGGTACGTTGTGATGTGCCTCTAAGACTGTGGCACAGTCTCGATGAACACACACAAAAAAAAAAACAAACACAAAAAAAAAATTCAGCCTGCACGAGCACCAGGACGAGTTTCCACTGCCTGCACTCTCTGCTTTACAGCACCGGCTTACCTTCTTTTTAAATAATAAGCCCCAGGATGAATATACAAGCACTAAAGTGTATTTCTTGCTAAAATTAAAAGAAAAATACAAAAGGTCAACAGGGAACATCTTGATAAACTAGAACAGCACTAGATGAACACTCGCAAGCAATAACATGAAAAAAAACATTGATTTTACAGCTGCATGTGTGTGGTCGTCTGACTGATTTTGCTCATCCCTCCAGTCACACCTGAAACGTGTAATAAATACAGTCGTGACCGTGTGCCCCCCCATCCTTTTCAGCACCGTCCCAAAGTCAGGACCGGTGTATTAATGTCAACCGTGGCAACTGCTCCGTTTGAGGAGCAGTTGCCACGGTTGACTTGTAGGAGCGGTAATTAAAACAATGCAAACATGGCACTTCATTAAGTGCAGAACCAGCCTTTACTTCTTCCCTCTGCGCTGCCGTTCCTGCCTCGCCCGTGCCCTCTCCCTCTGACACAGGCCGCAGACCAGCTGTCGGCTGCAGTATCACGGCAAAGACAAACCCTGGCACATTTTGATATCTTTTTATCAAAAAAAAAAAAAAAAAAAAAGTATGAGTAAGACACAAGCGCTCGGTCTAGCAACTGATACGACTCCAGACAGCAGAGGGCCGGCTGGAACACGCGCAGTCATGTGACGCGGAGCAAATGATGGCGAGTGTCAGCAAACTCCAAGAGGAAGGCGAGGGATTACCGAGACGTGCGTGCCAGCGCTGCTGGACGAGCCCCACTTCCTCTCTGACCGGAGTCACGCCGGTGACATTCGCCGCCGTGACAGCAGCTGATCAAAATAACACTTATTATTCATGCATGTTTCCAGGAATCACACGAGAGCCAAAGAAGAGTGTACCAGGAAAAACAGACAGACTTCATCCCGTCAGTGTGACATCGAGTTTCTGGGTAATGTGCATTCATCGGAGCGCCACGCGCTGTAACCCAATCCTCCTCGTTTCATACAATATTTCGGATGGGTTTTAAAAAAAATGAGCCCAGAAAGACACGACATTGACGCATGGATATCACATTTCAATATTATCCCCTCAAACATCATTTAGTCCTGGTGACTGGATATTTTGTTGAATAGCTCAATATAAAAAAATCAATTCTTCTGCTCTTTGCAGAAAGACTGCTTGGTTTATCTATGTGGATTTTCTGGGGTTGTTTACATTCCTTGCAATCTAATTGGAGGAGATTCGAGTTGCCAAAGCTGTTTATTGATTCACACACACACGCATAAAATGAGAGATGGTGGGTGATGATGTTAAAAGAGACATCTGTGCTGGTTTTGATTCTTTCAATGCCAATTTTTCTCAATTAATCTGAAGCCGTGCATGCCAGTACCTCACTGGTGTCGCTGCTGCATCGGCAGCACAGTTTTAGAGTCAGATTCAAATTTCACGGCTCATTGTCTCCTTCGTGTTCACAGAGCTGTTTTTGTTTTATATTTTAGGTCAAACAGAAAGTAAATTAAAATAAAGAGCGGAACAGTGCGAGCAGCCACAGATGGATCCTTGGTTTATCACTCTTAAAAATCTTGGCTATAAATTACAACATTTATGAACACACACACGAACAGAAGGGTTCAGAAGATGAGTCACTGATCATGAAAAATGGGATTAATTTCAAGCAAAACAGCTACCATTCTATTTCATTTCCTACTAAAGCATCATACTGCTGGCGAATCTTGAGTGCACCGCCATTAAAAGTTTTAGCTCACATTAAAAAAAATCCTCAAACTTCTATTTGAATGTTCCCAAGTTTTCCGAGGACATAGAACTTTTAAAAGTGCTTTGTTTTTTCTTTTGTGAAGAAGCCTTTTGGGGGGATGAGTGTTACGTGACACTGCAATGACACTGTTTGGCCACTATGACTAATTGGATTCGAAGCCCGGTGCTGTTCTGGGGAGCTTATCTGTAACTTTGATGGCCTGCTGGGCAGCAAAACCCAAGCTAATATACAAATCAGATCTCACTGGATGTCCTCCAAAAGATCAGCCTGTGCCCCCGGCCTGCTTTGGAAAAGCTGGCTGAGTGTCAAGAGCTGAACATCAGCCATGCTCCTTTGCTCCACCTGGTCCTGATGATGCAAAACTCTGCAAATCCCGGCTAAATCCACACATTTTTGTCTACCGCGGTTGAATACGGCTCTCAACTCTATGTTGCTTGCCTTCCGCTTGAAAACATGTCAATGATGCTACCAGAAAAACATTGAAAGGCAGATATTTAAGATATTTAACTGACAGATATTTTAGAAACTGCTCTGAAAAGTTGAGGATATTTGCTGTCTCACCAGCAAAAATGCTGCTTCCTGCACGCTATAATTTCAGCAGAATGCTGTAATTTCTTCACCAAGTTGACTCCAGAGAGAAAGAAACAAAAGAAAGAAAAACTGGAAACATTTTCTGCCAGACTGAATCCACTTCCTGCCATTTGAAAGGCTCAGTGGTCAACGGAGTTAAACCGCAGCAGCGAAGCACCAAATAACTCTAATAATGCCGAATTCGGGTCTTTGCTGCTCTTCTGTGGACAATCTAACATCAATATGCTGCGCGAGGAGAAAGGGCTTCGCGCTGGAAGGCACATCCAGAAGATTTCCGAGTCTTGCCTCCTCTTGCTGGAGAGCAGCCGCAGACGTGTAAACAGACATCCTTTCAAATCACGCAGGCTCAATTACTTCAGTCTGCAAACAGCCTTTTGTTCTTCAGTACCCGTTACAGCACCAGAGGGAGGCCAAAATAGTGGAAAAGTGGAAAAGAGAAGGAAACACTTACCATCAAAGCTTTTATGCCGGGAAACAAAAGTGCTTCTCAATGAGTGACTCATTTCATCAACAAGATTCTCTAAATCTTGTTTGCTCTGCTGACCAAATTTATCCTCCATTTCTTGGGTACAGCATGTGTTTCCCTGAGGACACACACGCAGATGTCCACCTGCGAATAAAAGAATAACAGCATTAGTTTTTACAAAACCCAAATTAATACCATGATGGTTGGAACATTTATGAAAATAAACCATCTATTCCCGTTTGCTGTGTTTGAAAGTGTCTTGTGGGATCGCTCTGGATAAAGATTTCCCTGTGCTCAAGTGGGTGAGAATTCAGGAGAAAATGAGGCGCTTTCTCAACAATTTACAAAACATTTAAAAGCAGCGTGTCTCATTTTGGGGAGACCATAAATTTGGGCTGATAGCAGCAATTAACCGGAATGCTCTGCCTTAGAACGTTCAGGAAATGTGACTGAGGTTGCAAAATGCCTGCTCTTAATTAGCAACCGCGCATTCAAATTGATGTTTTGCTAACACTGGCCCACCCTAACTGTTGCACACGTCTGCGTTTCTGTTCCTCCAAGTGTGCTTCACATGTGAACTCGGTTTTTGACCTAATGAGACAGACGTCCAGTTTCTAACCCTCCTAAACTGGTACATGATAGCTAGCTTCTTTAAAATGCTGTGCAACAACGCGTGGATCTGTGTGTGTTTTATCTGCTTGATGTATGTTTTGTGGGTGCATTCATGTATGTCTGCCAGCCGATGCTAATGGCCTAATAACATGAAAGGCCCCGGTTGGCCTTATTTTACCTTCACTCCTCTCGCTATTCTAAGAAAGTGTTTGCGGTTCAATTATGGACCTTAATTGGATTTCTCTGTCAGGGTTTCGAATGCTTCACAGCACAGAGAGAACCTTGGTCAAAGTTACAAATGAGCCACTAATGGTACCAGATGAGGAGCTTTTCTCTGTTCTTGTTCCTCAGCATTCCCTGGCCTTTATTATCTAATGATGGGATTACTCCTCACAACTTTATCATCAAGTTACATCCATCAGAGCTCTCTTTTATCTCCAACTTTAAACAAGTCTAATAGACCGACCGACCTGCTTCTCTCTTAGGAAAACTTACAAAACATTATGACACAGTGTGATTCAGAATAATGAGCAGGAGGGGAAAAGCTTGAAAAGAAGTCTCTAAAAACCAGTTGATCTAATATCTCGCTGCGTGGGCCTTCAGAAGAAGTGCTCTGTTAGACTGCACCGCCTGACTTTCATAGACGGGTTTCTGTGCGCTGGCTGCCTGTCAAACGCAGGAAGGACATGAAAATCCTCACACTCGAAGCTCTTAATGACTGTGTTCCATCCCATCTGAAAGGCCACTTAGGAACCTGTCGTACCCCTAGATCTCTTCATCACCATGCAGGGATATTGGTGGTCAGCCCTGCCTTTAAAGGGAGACTAGGAGCCGGAGCCTTCAATCATCACAGCCATCTCCAGTAAAGCCGTCCTCCAATCTCAGCCCAGGAGGTGGGATCATCCTGCCTCCCACTCTCCCTGCTCATATTCCACCTCGATCTAGACTCCACATCGTCCTCTGGCCTCACAATTCGCCATGATTAGGTGTTCTTGATCTGAACTATTTGTCCTTAATTTTGTCACCAAATGTTGACATTTAAACTTGACAAATATTGATGTCTGGGTACAGTAAAAGGCTGTAAAATGACGCTCATCCCAGCGGGGCCGTCTCCAGCGCAGCTGAAATACGATACAGCTTTTATACAATAACTCCACAAATGGGACTTATTTAACTGGAAAATCTTTACAGGCTTGATTCTGTTATACACAGTGTTACACAGACACGTTTCATTAGATTCTTCTACCTCATGTCTCTCAGACAATAGCTAAAGGTCTGGTTGTTGCGTCTTCCTCTTGTTTTTCTTCTCCTGTCCTGGTTTAAACCTCTTCCCACTGTTGTTTCTTCTGTCTCGCCACAATTTGTTCCACCTATGTCAGGTAATCCCACTCTTCCTGACATACGCAGCATATACAGTCAACCCCCCCTCCCCCGTGTTTCCCAGCATGCCCGTGTCTCTGAGAGTCGGCTCTCTGAACAGAGTTCCTGTTTCTGTCTTTGCTGCTTTAGGCTCCGTTAGCTGACGCAGGAGCCACGGCCCTCACCTCTGTCTCCATGCTGAATACTGTATTTTTGAGCTCCGCAGTAGAAGGAAATCTACTAGGCAAACCGCCGCTGCTTCTGGCGAGTTTGATCCCAAACTGGGGCCCTGGAGTTCCTGACACGCATTTATGACAACTCTGATGGCTTCAAAGGCAGAAACTAAATTACCACCATCATTTAGAAGAACCATCATTTCATCCGGCTTTTCTTCACTCAGGTTGATCTGTAAAAGCTGACCTCTGGTTAAAAGGTTCAGCGATGGAGAAATCAAAGAGCTGAAAATGATAATAATAATTTCATGTTTGACTGAATTTGACACCTGCTGGGACACTTGACCTTCCTAAAACAGCACAGTTACTTTGCTGGTAATCTACATAATTACTGCAAAAATGGGCTGTGGATTAAAACAGAGGAGGAGGGCCAGGGGCACTTCCACTGTCTTGCATTAATGTTTGACCCTTCGTATTGGCTGAAAAGCAGGAATTGTCTAATTGAGCAAACAGAAACGGGGGGTGGGGGGCTCTGTGGCTGCCAGGGATGTTCATATCAACCAGGCCCAGAGTATTTGTTCCCCTGGAGGGGTTTTGGACATGCTAGTGGAATTTAGATAAAACACTTGAGTGGGCTGTCTGAATAAACCTACCAGCTACAAGAAGGGAAAAAAAAAGATTTTCAGACACTTGGGAAAAACAGAAATAAAGGGAAAGACTGGCAGGAGCAAGAATAAATGAGTCAGATATTTATTTACTTGTGTTTGTGTCGAGAGATGGAAACAAGAGTGTTTGAACTAATGTTTGAACATTGATTACAAGGCCGGTGTCTGGGTTTGGAACCTAAAATAGCTGCCTGCTGCTGCTGGAAGGAGGGAATATACCAGTTTATAATATATTAGTAATCCGAGTGAAATGCATCATATCAACACAACAGAAGTGAAGCGTGAGAAGGTGATTCGAATGATTTTTGTCTGTTTCACAATTTCAAGGAGTTATTTTGCTTTTCCATCTCATGCAACTGGGTTTTAGTAAAGAATCCGGCGGTGTCTGACTCATCCTGCTTTACAACCTGTGAACATCCACGGTGTTCAAACACCTGTGGCTGGTTCAAAAAAGGAGTCTGCTGCCTAGTTGCTATTCAAGAGAGCTCCACAGAATTCTGATTCATAATAAAATACATTAATAATACAATAAAACTGTCATCTCATACAAGTGCTATGCACATATGGTTCCCCATGAATGTTTCCTCTCCTCTCTCTGTAGATAGGATTTAAATAACCTGCCTGTTATTGTTGGTAAACTGCCGGAAACATACCAGTATGAAGCCTACTCCAGTGTCCAGGCTGTTCATGCATACATGCAAACTGAAAAAAGAGAGCACTTTTACTTTAAAAAAGAGAAGTTTCAAAACTGTGGGACTGTTTCTTTCCCTACTCCAGCCTAGTTTGGTGCTGCTGGAGATATTTTTCCTGTTTTTATTATTATTATTACTATTATTTTGCTGTGATTGTCCTGCTTTCGCCCGAGGTTGTGTCTGACCCCGAGCTGAACTTCAGAAACTGAGGAGAATAATTCCAAGTTGTGGTCTTGTATCAAAGCTGGCCTGTGGCCGCTGGTTCACTATTAAGAGCAGCGTTAATGTGAATGTGGATTATTGCCCATCTTTTACCTGTGTGGACTCAGCATTTTCTCTGACCTCATAAAGACTACAACACTGAGAACAGTCTTTTCTTTGACTCAACACTGTTATTCCGTTATCATGAAGTCAGTGACACACCTTAAGTAGCCGCTATGCTAATATTCCAAAACATTCAAGGTACACCCGAACACATGTCAACACCTGACTGCATATAAAATATTAACATAAATGTGATTTTAAAAGTAAACCACAAGGATGCATTCACTGAAGATGCCTTTTTAACTGAACTTTCAGAATGTCAAGGGAAATACGTCATGTGGACTAGTTTTCAGGTCAGTATTTCTTCACACATCTTTTGCGATCTTTGCTGGAGGATGCTTAGAGAATTAAGCGCCAGAGATGTTGTATAACAGCAAAAGATAGGTCAGCTCTCAGAAGAATTCATCAGTGTACCTGGCCAAAGAGACCTGCAGCATATGCACTCCGCCATCTGCTCCGTCCCACACTTCCCCCTGACAAACACTTAATGGATTCACACACTGATGCCACTGTCAGCCCTCATAAGATCAACATTCCCAATGTCACTTTCTTCTTCTTCATGACAGCATTTCACCTTCAAAAGGCAGCTGCCCTCTTTTTGTGTACTCTTTAACACCTAATGAGCTTCTCTTGCACATACGCACTTATCCTGACACATCAATAGGGCATTTACAAGATGGGATGAATAAATCATCTGAGTGTTGCTTAATGTTAAGATTATCTGAGCAAGGTTTTTAAGGATAAATGCATAAATAAATTAATAATGTGCAAATAAAGTAAATGTTGGAATAAAATATAAATTTGGTGAAAAGAGTGAAAATGTCAAGACAAAAAAGTAATATTTAGACTAAATTGTGCCTCATCGAAAAGCGGGTGAAGAGATGATAACCACACCTCACGGATTTGTCAAACCTGAAATGATTTCTGCTCATAAACACTTTGGAATTGTCAACATCCAGAGGTTGAAGAGAACTGTGCTGAAAATTGCAAAGTCAGAATGAAAAATCAGAAGAGCTTGATTGGATGTTGAGATGTGACACCTGTTACTGGAGACACATCTGAGGTGCTGGTGCAAACGTGGCTTCCGCCAATGCTGGCAGCAGGAATGCAGCGGAGCAGTTGCTGCATGATGAGCTGAATGTTGTGTCTGGGCAGTAATTTATTCTTAACTAGACTTCTCCTAAAATGAAGTGTGTGTACTGCTGTTTCATACATGCGTTAGTCTGTCTGTAGTTAGTCGAACTTGTCTTTTTACATTTTAAAATAATCTGTAGTAAAAAGACACGTTGTGAAAGTAGAGAGGAAGAGTAGAGGTAGAGACAGGTTGGCTTCATCCATTCACCACCAGTGCCTGAGCAGCAGGCATCTGTTGGGCATCTCTAACTGAATACCGTCAAAGGAGGCATCTGTCTTCCCATCTTGCTTGTGAAAAGGTGGAAAATCTAGAGAAAATCTTCGTTATGCTGCCTGGAAACCAGCTTTGAGACGTGCTCGGTATTATAGAGGCAGCCTGAAAAAACATTCTCAAAGCGACTGGCTGGCCTTTAAGTTCAGAGTGGAAGCTTTCACTGATAAAAATATGAATTTTAGCAGATTTATGCAGCTTTTCATGCGACTAAAGATATCTTAGCAATAAGGCACGATTCAAACGAGGGCCCAGAAGCCAAATGCAAAAATCTATGCACTTTAAAACACTATTTTAGGAGAGATGATGCAAATTAAGTTTGCTAGCTCAAGAAACGCTGTATGCGATGAAACTACAAATGCGCGAACGTATTAATGAAATCCCTGCAGGGAGGGCGTGGACGTGTATACTGTGTAACGTTTCCACGACATCTGCAAATCATGCTCATCAAGAATGCACTTGCAGTGACCACTGAAGTCAGGTGATCCACTTGTCATAGTCATTCAGTTTCACATGTTTCTAGATATCCGTACACTCCTACGCTGTGATAGTTACACAGTGACAAAAAAAAAAGAAAGAAAAAAACACAGTGCATGAGAATAAAGTTCAACATACATCAGCATCAGTCTGGGTAGAGATCTCTAATGATATGGTGGGCTGTTTGTACAGCCTAGCCAAGTTTCTCGCTCAAGTTAGAACTTACATCAATCAAACCTAAATCATGTTATATGGTATTTTGGGTCATGTCAGAAGTCGTTATCAAAGGCGAAAAGGCCTGCTAGTGTTTTAAATAACCAGGGGGTGTTGATACAATGGAGTGTGTGTCCTTGGGTGAATGAGGACAGGTTCAAGAGGAAACAAATTTTCACAGACTTGAAAGAGCCTCCGATGAAAGCGGCACGGCACAACAGCGTGGCGGTATCCTGCGTCCTCATGAGAATCAGGGAGGAAAAAAGTACAGGAAGAAAGACGCTGGAAGTGTTTCATATTCCAAATTTATATATTTTTCATATTGCCAGATATTTTACCGCTGGAAGGAGCGTGCAAGGCTGCATGCATGTTGATGGTCAGGCTAGCACTCAAACGTATGATCTATCATGCTAAAATAATACTAATTTTGGTGTCGACATACGTATTTTGACTTGTCCTCAGACTATTCTGAGCACATTAGCGCTTGGTGATTATTTCTGGCCGCCTGTGTTCAGCAGACAGAGGAAAATGGGCATCCGCTCATAGATGCAAACTCCTTCAAGCACCAACAACATTTCAACACTTGTCACCCATTAAGTTATTTTAGGTCCAGAAAGGTTCTGTAGTCTGAGGCTTGAAATGGATCACCTGCTCCTTCGGCGAGCAAATGAGCGAGCGTCTATTGCAGGTGGCGTTAGGAAGCCGCGGACCGCACACAGCCGAAGCGTGAATACAGGCCACAATAGGCTGCTGCACAAACAACATCTGAGGTTGTTGTTGTTGTTGTTGTTTTGAAGGACAGTCGGAGTAAATAAAAATGTAAAGCTGCTGCCTGTTGCCAATGAGCTCATTTCATAGAAGTTTGTTTTTTGTTGAGATTTTAGCAGCAAATGTGCCAATTTATATTGAATATAATAAGTGCATTATGAGTAGAGCCAGGGTTGTACTTGAGGAAAGAAGAACACCCTTGGCACTTATTCAGTTGGATTTTTTTTTTTCTTCACTTGATGCTCCCGAGTTTCACACCATGCTGAGTTTGAAAGGCATGTTCGGCTGTCGCGCCTCATTTCAATACCCTTTCAAAAACAGCAAATAGAATACCAAACCTTGTTGCCACGACATCCTAAAACAGGCACCTTTATAACGCCTCCGTACTGCCGACACTGAATTTGCTGCAAATTGATGTGCGTACAAAGCAGCTAGCTCACATCAGCAGAAGCAGGGACAATATCTCGCTAATGTACCACCAGCTAAACCCTTGTTGACATGGAATTAACGAGTTTACAAGAGAAAGTACCGACAGTAAATAAGACGTGTGACAACTCTGCAACCTGACAGGCGAGTGTTCAGGGGAGCAGCCGTCTTTCTGCCAGAAGAAGAAGCACAGAGCTGCACAACAACACACAGGAACTTTCTATCAACTCTACTAGTGAGGTTTTGTTTTAGAAAAAAAAAAACACCCACGATCTCCTTGCATAAATATATGCCAAGTTAAAAAATATACAACAAAAATACAATAAGTGTGACCTTGAGGCTAAAGTTGTGGAATATTCATGTGCAGCATCCTTTAGCAAGGTGT
This sequence comes from Arothron firmamentum, assembly GCA_016586285.1. Classification (NCBI taxonomy): domain Eukaryota; kingdom Metazoa; phylum Chordata; class Actinopteri; order Tetraodontiformes; family Tetraodontidae; genus Arothron; species Arothron firmamentum. The sequence goes on from BJFM01000362.1 coordinate 483,087, forward strand.
ACCATCATCACTGCAGCCCACGTTTATGTAGGAATCTTGGAGAGCATGAGCAGCAAAATCAGCATATTTCACAGCATGGCTTTGATATTTATTATACTTAATTAAGAGCATGTTAGAAAGCAAAAATCTGGTGGGAAGACACTGCTAGACTGGCGAGGATATTCGATCAGCACGGGCAGAAAGCCCAGAAGCCCCTGAGAATCCCGCAGGACACACAAGACACTCGCCCGCGCCTCAAGTCACGAAGTGGTCCATGGCGGAAGAGTGCGGTGGCGTTCCAGCCCTCAGACCTCTGCTGATCATTACCCTTCATTCAACATTTACAGGTTAGGTTACAGACGCCCCTCATTATCATGCCTGAAACCCCTTCGCAGCATGCTGTAGTCAGCAGACGGCGGAGCAGAGGGGAAGGACACGCGGCGCCCAGCGCCGGCGCACGTCACGCCATCCCGGAGCAGCGTAACGGCAAACATCCCCCCCAGTTGCACAAGTCTAGTCAGACAATAGATCGTCAATAAAACAGGAGCGGTAGATGTGCGGCTAAAGATAGATTCAACGACAGCAACAAGGCGTTTTGGTGGTGTGTGTGTGTGTGTGTGTGTGTGTGTGTGTGTGGGGAGGGCTTTGTTTCTTTGACAGGCAGATGGTGTGTCAGCGAAGAAGCAGCAATATGCTGCAGCCTAAAGCCACAAATTATTATCCTTAGCAATTTTTTCTGAAGGTCAATAATAAAACAAATATACACATAGACAGAATAATTGAAGAACAGTGAAAGAAAACGTATTTTGTCTTGTGCAGGTGAGTTCTGATGCTAATCCGAGACTGTGAGGATTTCTGGAAAAGACCTTCCCGATCAAATGGTGGTGGCAATAACAGGATTGAGATGTTGTGATACACAGCTGCCGAGTAGTAAGACTGGCTGGGAAATGAGTTGTTTCCTGTTTTATGGTATGAGTGTGTTAAATAAACCTACTTGTGCACTTCAAGGATTAAAAAAAAACAAAAAAAAACACACAAAAATCGATCGATGTAATGGCTGTCCTGAAAAAGAGCCTTGAAGAACCGGTCTGGCTCTTCCGAGACAGCTCATGGACACCTGAGACACCAAATCGAAAAGGAAAAGATTGTTTTGAGGTTGGACACAGATGTCAGTAGAAAATTATACTCCACATCTTTTTTCCTTTCAATTTTATAAGAAAAGCACAATGTGTGTCTGTTCCACCACACGCGTCCCAAAGTTCTGCAACAATTTGAAAAAAAAGTTCCTCCCCAGAAAGAGCTTGACTCATCATTCAGTGTCAAAATCATTTCAGAAAGGCAAAACCAGACAAGCCAGGAATAAAACTCAAGAACACTTTTTCCCCTGATTTGCTGTTTGCTCTGTGAGGGAACACGTGCACTGAGGAGCTCTCATGGGGTCATGATGGATGACGCGGAGACGGAGGGTTGAGAAATTCCCCCCACTGCAGGGAGACAAATCACTAATTGTCTGGGCTCCTCCCCTTCGACAATGCGACCATTGTCAGGTCTGCTCGGAGCGCACGGTGCTGCCGTGTACCAACTCACACGGGCCCCTCCATTCCATCTCCAAACATCAGCCGACCGAGCCGTGGAATGCTCGGGGTGTTTCAGCCGCAGATCCAGCTCCTCGTGTGACTGACAGCAAGGTCACCGTGATCTGACAATACGTCACAGTGGAACAGGCGTCTGCTGGGGGGGGG
>BJFM01000362.1:484840-511951 GCA_016586285.1 Arothron firmamentum
GGGGGGGGGGGGGGCTGCAGTCACCTGGCCATCCTCTCACAAGCCCCCACCCCCCCCACCCCATTTAGCCCTTTTAATCCTCTCTATCCCATTACATGACAGCGGAGACCCTGTGCACATTACACGCCTGAGCAGCGATCGCTCACCCGGCCGCACCGCTATCACGTATAATATCATCACAGTTATTTCTGTCCCATCTTCATCGGCTGGCAGAGAGAGAATCCAGCAGGGCGTCAGATGAGGGCGCAGCAGAGGATGTTCTAGCAGGTCCCGCTCTGCGCACAATCAAACACTTTGTGTGTTTTGCTGTTTCATCTGAAACACGGAGAACGAAAAACCTTTTGGGCAACCAAGAGGTGGATTTTAATGGGCATATTTTCATGACGGCGGCGTTCTAAATAAAGTTGACTATGGAGACAGCCCATTTTTAGAGCAAACGTTCAGATGTTTTGATTTCCTGTTTCCCTAGTTTCACCGCATCGACAGCCTCCAGCCTGGTCTGGCCGGCGGGCATCGCCTCGGTCTTTAGAACAACACCTCTGTCAACCACATGACTCAGACGCTGTCATTCCACCTGACCTGGTTCCTTCTGTTCGAACAAACACAAGAGCAGAAATCCGGCCCGCACCACGGCAGCGCCAGAAACCGATGCAGAGAGAGAGAGAGAGAGAGAGAGAAAAGCAGCATATATCGTTCCTCTGCTTTTCTTTAGATTGACAGCTGTGCAGATTTCAGACGCAGGAGGAGATATTTGAAGATATCTATGAGCAAACAGCAGCCACTCAGCATCTGTGCCAGCGACACCATCATTTGTAGGTGGACCAAGGTTGATGTTTCAGCCACAGAGCTGGAGTGAAGAAGGTGTGAGGGGAAAGTTTGAGAGGCGTCCCACAAGGACCCACCCATCAGTCAGTGAGTCTATCCATCTATTTATCTGCCCAAGTAAATCAATACACTCTCGATCAGTCTTGTTCTTTTGATCTCAAATTCCATTTCCCCTTCTCTGACTGCAACCATTCATCACATTCCTGCAAGTTTGTCATGTTCTGTAGGAAGGAGGGAGCCGCTGCATGCAGAGTGACGCTGCAGTAAAACACAGAAAGAAGTGTTGGAATCACCACAAAGGACCTGCGGATGGCAGCTGAGGCACAAAGAAGACGGACAAGACAAATCGCTGTTCTGAACTCGGCTGCATCCTTCAGTTTGCAGCCATACTTAATCCTTTTTGTGGTTGATGTTACGTGATTCGCTGTTATTTGAGCTGAGATTCAGTTGCTTTGTGTTATGCTTCAATCCAAAATAAGGACTATTTGGATAGCTTAAGTTTTGATTTTTTTTAAAGAAAATTTTTAAATTTTTTTTGCAGAACTTCATTCTAGTAATACATGCAATTCATTCAAAAGAAAAAAATCACAGCAGACCTCTCATTTTTATATGTAGAGGACACTTTTGCAGTGGGAAAAACTCCCATCAAAGTGTCGGTGAACTCCCGGATGGCCCGACTTTTATTTTAAAGGCGTCACAGATCGAATGTTGCATGCATGAGAGGCGGCATGTTAGGCCTTGAAGGGCATGCCCATTACTGCGGGAATTTGCCGAGCTGCTGATAACGGAGGGTCTCTGCAGAAGACATGTTAGGACCAGATCAAAAGGCTTTGATTCAGGGCGACATCAGCGGGTCTCCGGGGGAGACTGGATTTCTCGCTCGGCCTGGGAGGCAGGCCGTGACGTCAGAGGAAGGAATCAGGTAGAGCCTGATCGAGCCAAACAGGTGTGCTTGTCGTCAAATATGCAGCCTTTTAATTCTGCCAGAATTCCTGCTTACCTGCAGAGAGCTTAAGTTTAAAAAAAAACTCAAAGAACAACATTTCTTTACGGAAAGCCATGTTATTCCAACAGGGAGCAAAGTTCTATTTAGAAACATTAACTTGTGTAATAGTATAAGATAAACCATCACATTCATAAAACTGTATTTTTAGCTGTATTAAGGGACCCGACAGGCGTGCTTGGGCTTTCATGGAGTGATGTAATAACCGCTCCTGTGTGGCTCAAATTAAAGGATGATTCATGATTATGGACTGCTGCTGCTGGAGCGCTGCAGGAGCCAGCACTTCCACTTCACCTCATCACTTCATTTTCCAAGGATACGTGTTAATGTGCACAGCTGACCATTCATTATCTCTGCTTGGTTAGCACAGGGGAGACCTGCACACCCACGCAGCAGACAGATCTTTGCACAAGCTCTTCACGCCCAGCACCGACGCTGGCTGAGGTGATGTCGTAATCACAGGTGGACCATCAGCCAAAATACTAAATACTAGCAGGGTCGCAGCCCCCTCCCCCACGACCCCCCCCCCCCCTTTTTTTTTTTTTTTTAAATGCTTTAAAAGCAAAAGTGACACCACAGTGATGCCAGCTGCAGGTTTTTAAATCAGCACCTAGTATGTGCGTTTTCAAAGTTGGTCCACTTTGCTGCAGGGGCGGCAGACGCGGTCCTGCATCATGACCATGTTGCACTTTGCAAAACATAACTTTTTTCCCCCCACAGCTTTCCCACAAAGGCACATTTAAAGCCTAAATAATAAGACACTGTGGTCGGGATGCTGACTGATGAGACGGTGCAGCCTTACCTGGGATCTCTTGAAGGGGAACATGTGTGAAGCTGAAGCCTTTGGCCACGCAAGCTTCCCTCACCTCGCTGCAATTCCGCGCCTTAAAATCTGCTCTGGCTGCCACAGAAAGCAGTGAAAAAGTACAAATGAAAGTCTCTAATCTGAGCATTGTCGGCTGCTGTGGAGATCCTCTTGCTCTGCAGTAAACCGCTGACTGGTAAAAAGTCCCCCCCCGCAGTAGCTCCGCAAGTAATTGATGAATAAGCGTTTAATGGCCGCAACTGCGAAATTAGGCTTTACCAACACATTCCTCTGCAGGAAGAAGGGCTTCTAACGCAGACGAGGACGGAGGAAAGTCCCCTGGCGTTTGGGAACAGAGGACTGTGAGAAGACAGGTGCCGCATGAATCCAGGCAGTGCGCTTCCCGCCGCGCTCGCTTAACTTGTGCGCAGAGAGGAGCTCCGGGGGCTGCGCTCGAGTGGAACTGCTGCGTGGCGCGGCGCGCTCTGCCTCCACTCAACAGAGGCTGGCATGGCAAAGAGGGAGACAAAATATGGAGTGGAATCCAGTCTCGTCCTGCTGACTCCAGAGTGAGGGACTTGCGCCTGAATACCTCTGGAGGATGCGTAAACAGGTTTACATGAAGAGCTGCGTCTGGATGATAAAGGGGGAAATGCCATCGGGGGAAATGAAGAGATTCTGAATCGAAATTCAAATATTGACATTAAAAATGATTTGTGGATTTGTTCAGCATCTTTTTGTAAATCCCACCGAAAATATCTGCAGAAATCTGTGCACTTATCGTTCCCAACAGAAATGATAACACTGAGCTTTTCTTTGTCAGCAAACGCGTACCTGTTCTGTCACATATGTATTGATTGATAATTCTGTAAGTGTTTTTCATGTATCAGACACAACTCCAACATCGTGTGAATTAACCCTAGGGGGAAAAAGTTTTTCAAAAAAAAAAACGTGAGATCTGGTAGCTTTATTGATTTTGGAACAGCTTGAACCCAGAGTAGATCAGCAGTGGATTAACACAGCTCCCATCGCAGAGCAAAAGGGTCCAACCGGGATGGTACTGTCATGTTTCAAAAGGCTTGCTTCAGACGGTCGGACCGCTGCTGGATCACATCTTCATGAGGTTTAAGGCTGAAACGCTGCGGCAGATTCTCTTCTGTTCGTTTTTGTCAGCGGTTTTCCTCTTTGATAACGTTTTATGAAGTCATGTTGCTTTTTGTTTTTAAATGCAGTTTTGTTTTTGATAGAAGGGGATTTTTTTGTTCCCTCCTGGGATGTAAAAACAGTTAAATCAGCTATTAATGGCTGCCCATTGTCTACAAGGATTGGTGATGTGGGAGCTTCCTAATGATGAAGCCAAAAGCACGTTGACCGCGAGGAATGAGTCAAATTAAAACTCCATAATCACTAAAAACATGAAAAGTTCTACAGCAACACATAGTGACAAAAACCTCCGAGATTCTCCCCCCCCTTTTATTTTGTACCCATATCCTTTTATTCTTGCAAAGGTCTTAGTCGGTATTTGATGGGAGGAGAGTCAGAATGGTCTGGCCTCTAGCTGTGATCTCTGGCTGTAATTAGGTGTGAACAGGAGAAGGATATTCAGAGAGGTGGCCCAGTTGATCCAGTGTTGAGTAATCTAACGCAGTCAAAGTCCAGAGCCGGCACCGTTCAGCTGACTGAAACCTGTCAGGAACCGCCATGAGGTTACCATGGGCAATAGAGCTCAAGCTAACTGCACAATACACTCTGTCCATGGCAGGACATCGCATTAGACACACCGTGCACGCCCGACAGAGAACCACAGCAGCCTTGGATGGAACCAGTGTCCTCTGTATCACGAGAGCACCCACTCCACCACATGACCCGCGGCTACTGAACCAAAGAATATTTTAGCCAAGGATAATCATTGAGTTTGATTATTATTATTATTATTAATAATAATAATATTAGTCATTTTTGCGTGTGTTTTCTTACCAAACATGTGAAGATGTATGTAAACGGCAACCCAGAAATATCCCAAACTGCAAATATCATTAAAAGTGAAAACTGCACTATCTGCATTTCTATGTGCGTTCGGTTCCGCTGGTGCACATTATTTGTATAATGCTGCATGTATTTTCTATTTCAGATAGTCCAGCTCTTTCAGGATTCCCATAGGCACCTGAAGCCAGAATCCTCCTCCTCTGTGCATTAGGTTTATCTTGGGGTCTCGTTCCATCTGGTTATAGCCAATACTTCTCCAAAGAAAAAGTGTAAGTCAGCTGCAGCTCAAGTGAGACAGGAGACTGATGCTCTGTAAAGGGATTTGTATTATCTTGGTCAAACCACCGCCTGGCAAAGCAGCAGAAACTGCAGCCGGCACAGTGACTAAAATATAACTTCAATCACTTGACAGTGCAGAAAGTAAACACGGAAGAATTAAAGTCCAAACTGCCCCACTTTAACAGTCCCTGTGAAAACATAGCAGGTGAGGGAAGCCGGGAGAGTTTCAGAGGGATAAACCCCAGCAGAAACCAGCCAGATTAACATACAAATAAACAAATCCAACTTTGATTAAACTAAACTTTCCCGGGTGCCGTCACACCTGCAGCCTGAAATAGAGGCCTGTCTGTTCTCCAGTGGTTGCTGCAGGGTGGCTGTGGACACGACACCATGACTCCACATCAGAATTAGCTAGAATGCAGATACACCAGCCACACTCACTTCATATTTGTTTGTTTGGCAAAATCTTTTGAGCAATTATCAGATTCCATTAATATTTTCCCCGTCGGAGTCTGAATGTTGTGTAAATGATGGTTAACATCACAACCACAGGAGGCTTTTAGAGAAGCTCGCCTCACACTGAAAGTTTCCGGAAACTGATGTGGACGTGTGAAATCAGCGTCGTGTAAACGTGTAACTGGCTGGAGCTCAGTGACAACGATCATCTGGCAGACAGTTCATACGCAGCTTTAACTCCATGTAACCTCTGGCCTGCAGCCATAATGGGCTTTCTTCCTATGTCCTTTTTGGAAGCGTCATGGCCTTGAAAGACAAGGCTTCCTTTTGGGAACGCTGTTGCATTTCATTTAGATGCTAATTTACATCAGGCTCTGAAAGGGTTTTTTTGTTTATTCAAAAATGAATCAGAAAGAATTTTATTTTTTTTTTATGATGCATCATTGAAGCTTCTAACCTTTAGAACATTGTCTCAGAAGTAAAACCGACAGACGTACATGAAATCCTTTATGTCCAAGTCTGAAGGACGTCAGGAAAGTCGTCACGACCCAACAGTCTTTCATCTGAAAGCCTCTAAAGACTAATAAATAAGCTTCTACCGACTATTTTATGCTCTGAACTTCCCAACCTGCCAGAAAGTCTGTCTCTGGGTGGGGGACTTTGAACATTTATGAACTAAAAAATAAGCACATCTAAAAATAATGTTTTTTCTTTGCTCTTTTAAAGTTCCTGAGTGGCTCCTGCTTTTATCATGCACTGCGAAATTGAAACATTTTCTGGATGAAAGAGGCATTTTCATTTTTCTGTTATTTCCATCGCTTTTTTTGCTCGCTGAGATTTGAAACAGGGTCTTTTAATGAATATTGTGAAGCAACGTCTCCTGCTGCAACAGATAGATGAGAACGGGGACTCCAGGCCCCGTGGAACAGGTTGCTGCATTACCTTGTACAGGCACCAACGGTTTGCTCAACTTATTGGATAACCTATTCATCTAAAAGTGTGATTTTTGGCCAAAAAATATTTTACACCTCTGTTGCGGTTTGATCCAGTCTGAACAAGAACTTTAAATCAAACAGCAAAAGACCTGAATGTGGAAAAACATAACACACATACATTAGTTTCTTTTTTCCCTTAAACCAGAGAAACGGGTCTAATAAAGAATTCCAACAAGTTACATCAGTGAAAAAAGAACAAATGCATGTACGGTGCTGCAGATGTCAGTTAACACCACGGCAAAACAAGCAGCAGCTTCTTTGCTCATTAAAAAAGCAAAATACATAACACGTCTCTTGTTCACATGTGCTAATTGTGTCGCATGAACTAACAGCGTTTGAGAGCACAGACAAAAACGCCCAGTGAAGTGATTCTAATTAAAACGGTTTAATTACAAAAACACAGGAGGCTTGAAATGTAGAGCGCAGCTGATAATTTACTCAAACAAATTAAAACCCAGCTTGAACTCAGAGGAAGCGTGGTGATTAATAAAGGTCAGGAATGGAAACGACTACAGCCACGGTGCTGAATTCAGCACATTGGCAGAATGTACCTGGACATGAGTGTAGCAAGTGACGGCGAGCTCTTTCAGTCATATGTTGAACATTTGCTGGTTTTAAATCAGGTTTTAAATATCTGAAAATGAAGCTGTGAACTGTGATTATCGCATGTGTGTGAGCTTCTCAATCATCTGTTGTCAGAATCCAAGTAGAAAATCGGTAAAGGTCTATGTATTGACAACAATCAGAGTAATTCTGTTGAAATAATAGTGAAATATTGATGAATATCTAACAGAGAGTGCTGAACTGGGCCATGTTTCTTTAGACAAACATGAGCTACGTGCAAGATCGCAGGTCGGTTTGTTAACAACTAAAACACAACACTAAAATAACCTAATCTCACACTACAGTTAGGTTTTAAATATATCAAACAAAAGAAATTCTAAACTTTTAATATTTGTGGTCGTTGTCATGGAAACACCCGTTCTGTTCCCCGTGAGTAATGAAAAGGGGAGGGGGTTCGATTCTTGATACCTGCATTGTTGCTACGAGACACTGCCAAGACTTCCAAACCTGAGCTCGTCCGCGAGACGTGAAGGTCACATGATGGTACGGCGCCTGTGGGACGCTTGGCTTGGATGCGGATGACAGAGGTCTGCTTCAAATAGATGTGCACAGCATGAGGCTTGAGCATGGCTCTGAACTATCACTCTGCAAGGGTGGAGAAAAGCACAACCCTGCTTTCTGATCGAATGAGTCCAACTGAAATGATATTTTTAGCTGAACGTAGACATGTGGAGGAATCTGTGATATAATTGTGCATTTACGCGACTACCAACACTCATTTCCTGGCGTCGTTCACTAATGGAACTTCCATAACCGGGCCAGGAAGGTCCCACACACTCTCTTTACTGTACGCCCAAGGCAAAATAAGACTGAATATATTTCCATTTATCAGCCTGCATCATCGCAGAAATTGCTCATTGTATTAAAAACAAACATGGCTTTGGGGCATGTTGGTCTTGGACTGTCAATGACAAATGAAACCATTAAATAGTGACAAATGAGCTACAGTCACAATATGCAAATGGTCTAAACTACAAATCAGATTTTATCGGTGATCTGTTTTTTGGGGGTTTTTTTGTCTGCAATAATTTACTGGAGCTCTTTTAAGAAAACTAGATCTTATATTTTCAAAAAACTCAAAACCTGGAGAATAAATCCTGAAATCGCCCACAAACACGAGTTAAAGCTTGTGCCGAAGCAGTGGAGCTGGCTGAATCAGCACTCAAACACGAGTGTGTTGTTATGAGACGCGCAGTCTGACGTGCTCGGGTCTCATCTGGGGTTTGTGCGTCTTTTCAAGTGTGTACAAGCACGGAGCTGGCTATAATTGAGAGATCTTCATTAAGATGCAGGAGACCTTGCAAATATTAGGAGGCCAAGTGCTTAAACAGGTTTCAGTAAATGGAAAATCCTGATGACCGGGTGTATTCGCTACAATCACCCACACACACGGAAGGCGCGGTCTCATGTGTGGTCAGTGACCTCACATTAACCTGCATTTATCGGCCGTGCGACACCGCCAGCCTCTGTTGACCAGAACTGCGGGCGAGTTAAAAGTCAGGCGTTCGTATTTAAATCTTTTCTTTCAATCGTCCGGTGTTCTCCAAAAGATGCTTAATATGCCGAGCAGTCCCACAAGCTCTGCTTTCTTTCCTCTCAGGGCATCTAATGAATTGGCAGCAGATACGGACACAGCCCAGGTCAACATCAGAACTATGCTCATCTGTCCAAGAGGGTTTGAAACGGTCTGCACCGCTGTTTTTGTACACTGTGGCGCTGGTAGGATTTTGGGGGGGGGGGAGGAAAGTCCGAGCTGATTAATTATTTCTTGTGAATTTGCTCACAGCGACGCTACTCAACCTTTGTGAGTGTTAAGTTGTGTAAGTCAGATACAAATGTCAAGTAATACAAGCAGCAGAACAATCAATGGCTGCGGGGCAGGATTACACTCTCTCTTATTTGCACTCAGTCTTTCGAGTAAATCCTGCCTCGTGTGCTTAAAATGTCTGCTGAAAGAAAATACAGTGGGACCGTTTCTGAGTTATTCATTAGGTGAAAGTCAGAAGTAAAAGCATTACTTCTAATACAAGGATTCAAATAAATTTCGGACCAATCTCAAAACTCCCTTTAGCATCCAAAGTTGTAGAAAAAGTGATTTCTACAGAGGGTTTAGACTTTTTGTGTCAAAATGCCATCTTTGAGACATCCCAGTCTGGTTTAAGAGCGTTACCAAACACTGAAATGGTCCCCTTAAAGTCAGAAATGACTTTTCAAAACATTTTTTTTTAACTTAATTCAAAATCAGTGATCCAGCACCAAATCCTCTTAATCCCATCTGTGCTGGCTCCCTGCTGGAAATATTAGCTTTGAAGTTCTCTTTTGATTAGCATGTCAAAAAAAAAAACAAAAAAAAACATCCGGTACAATCGTGTCCCGGTCTAACCTGGAGAAAGTCATCCATGCCTTGGTCTGTTTCAAGCTAGAGGCCTGCATCTCCGCTCTGCCTGGCAGTTCCGAAACGCCCCTCTCTCACCTCTAACTACAATCCCAACACAGCAGCGAGGCTTCCACAGACGCCACCTCCGTGCTGGCCTCACCAATTCAGAATTGGTTTTAAAAATTTACTGGTCCCCACTGACCGTAGTGAATCGGAGACACCCGCAGCCTTAGATCCTTTCTGTTTGTTTCCTTTTCTTTCCTGACTAAAGGTGACGGCTGTTGCCATCGGGGCTCGGTGCCTGTAGAACCGGCTGCCTTAACCGTTGTTAAGATCCTTAAAAATCCTTCACTTAAAAAGCTGCTTGACTTTATATCTTGCCGAATGCTGCGCCTGTGTATGCCAGTGTATATTTATTACATATCAGAAGGCAATAAACTGGAATTTGTCTGTGATCTGACAGAGATCCAACAGGAAGTGGTGGAGTTGTCCTTATTGGTCTGTTGTTCACGTGCAGAATCCTGAACTGCACATCATAATACAAGATGACGCAAGATGATTCAGCTGAGCCGCTGGCAAATTTTAGTCGACTTGTTCAAGTCCTCATTCAGCAAAGCATGGAGACAAGAGCAGGGTGGATCAATACAACCCAATTAGAAACTCAGTATCTCCGGGATCAAAGGCCTAGTCTGATCTTTGGGATCTGACTATTAGACAATACACTAATATAGAACCTAGCCGTCGTCGTGACAGCCGCATCCAATCCCCTGACACTCTTCCAGCGCTACAGAGAGAATATCAACAGTCTTCCATTGTTATAGGCCTTATGTAATCAATTTCAATCTAAGGAGAGTGGTCAATCACTTTCCAATAGTGGACACCCAGAGCCTGCAAATAAGAGGGAGGGGAGATATGCTGCTCGCGCTCTCCTGTCTGAGCAAACAAGTAAAAAGGAGGTTGTAAACATCACAGTCGGGACAAACAAATCAAAACGCCTGACGCTTCTCGACTCCTCTATATTCTAATTTATTACCAGCTCTGTCTCCCCGAAAGGGCAACGATTCAGACTTTTCCTGGGAACCCGGGAGATGCTTTTTGTCATTTGGTTTTTTGTTGTTGTTTTTTTTTAAAGATATATTTCAGGTCAATTTACCTATGGGAATCAGCACATCACAACACACCTGATGGACTCCAGACACAGATAAGACAAGATGGATGGAGGAGACGGAGCAGTGATGTTTAATCTGGGACGACACTGAAGCATTCACGTTAGTTAAGCTGATGGAATGTGTTTGGTTTAGTATTGTTGTATAGCTGTGGGGACAAACAACAACAAAGCATGCAGTTGTTTGTGTAGCGGGCCAAGCGTGTCTGCAGGAAGTGGGACGGGATTTATTATTTCCATCAACGTCCGAGAGGCTGCTTCCAAAACGGAAACCGCTGAAAGCAAATTGCAGCGTGTGCCTCGGCATCAAGATGGGATTCCTGCGAGCGTTGTCTCAGATGACAGCATTCCTCTTCCTTTGCACGAATTGCCACAATTGCATGCCTTTCTGTCTAAGGTAAACACCACCGTGACCGTGGGATTGTGTGTTTCCCCTCACAGATTAGTGCCTCTGCACTCCAAAATATGCACTTCAAGAGCCAAACTTTTGAACATTTGAGAGGAATGTTCTTGAATCTGATGATTTGTTGCGATTGTTTCGCTGCAAAGACGAGCGTACAGGCAGATAGTTAGTCTAGATCACTCTGAATTTGTGCCCACCTGGACCAGATTAATATGGTTGCTTAATTGATACCTGATCATTCCTCATTTTTAGGTATCTGACGTACCCTGAAACCAGCTGCGAGCACGTCCAGAGGGGCCTCGGATCTCCTCCTGATGAAAGTGAATTTCCATCAAGGAAGTGACATGCTCTGAGAAGCCTACATCGCCAGTATGCAAGGGTCCGGGCACCTTGGGGACCCCAAGTCTAATTTGCTTCGAACCTAAAAGGCACGATAATAGTGCTGATCTGACAGGCAGCCAGTTCCCAGGCTGCCTCATCAAGAATGGATTCAATTTCAAACATCAAACTGCTCACACCAAAAAATGAACGCCCTTTGAAAGAAAGAAAGTTGGAGATCGCGGGAAAACCTTAAGGAATCCTTGATATGCTTGACAAGTGTGAACCATGGCCAGCTCCAGTGCTATTATTTTAGGGATGGTCCGGAGTTCTAATTAGGCAGATTCCAAAGTCAAACACCCCGAGAGTGGTGCCAGTTCACAGCCGAGCTCGAGGTTCAGTGCAGCGAGAAACGGCGCAGAGCCATCATCATCATAACGGGTTATGCGAAGCAGGCTTCATGCTAAAGGTCTGACCTCTTCAAAAGTCAAAGATGACTTTATATCACTTTCCAATAGAGTGATATCGAACGGTAAATGTCAGGGAAATCATACAGGTCACTCTGTAACGCAGAGGAAATCAATCCCGGCACTTAAAGTAAATTTATTCAAGGGAAATAAATAAAGGTGGCTTTAAAAATACAGGCTGCATTAATAAATTGTGACCTGCCTGGAAGCCCATAAGTTAAGTCATCAGTATGTGAGCCAGCTAGCTGGGAAAGATCAGAGATCTAATGAAAAGGATGTGGTTCAGGGTGTGTGTGTGTGTGTGTGTGTGCGCGCGCGTGTGTGTGTGCGTGTGCTTTCTTCTACTGCTACATACTGAGGACTAAGATATTAATTCTTCTAGCGCAATGAGGACATTTTTGGGAGGTGAGGACATGCTGGCTGGTCCTCACAACCTAAAAGGCGTGTTTGCGGTTTTAGGGTTGACGTTAGAACTGGGTTTTTGTCAGGGTTAGGCTCAGGGTTAGGCCTGCATCAGCAGTTCCGTGAGATTATGTTTAAAAATATCGCGGCTTAAGTTCATTTTGAGTCTTAAATCATAATGATGGTGTTTAATTATATGCATAAAAATGTTATCTTATCCTAAAAAACAGAATTCCCACCGTGATACTTGCTTCCATACAGATGTCTGTTGAGGCCTGTAAAATCCCATTACATGTAATAAAACCTCTTAGTTTTATAATGAGGAAACGGTGACGCTAGCGCGCAGGCCTTGATTTGCCATGAACACAATCCACCCACTAATTCATAAATATGCTCTTTAATCTGGTGTTTTCACATCGCCCCACGCATGTCTTTGTGGGAATTCTTTGATTTCCCCATCTCTGACAATGAAAGGCATGCACCATTTCAAATCTCGTTTATACCAGACTATATGTGGCGGGGGTCTTTCTGCCTAATCGTTCAGCATCTTCATAATAATAAAAACTTGATTTTTCACGGCATTTCGAACACCGCACTGACGCCTGCCTCACTGCGGGGCTGAGGACATCCCTTCAGTCCAGCAGTGCTGGGGGAAAATGTTGACAAAATTAAATTGGATAAGAAAGGAAGTGGCTGGGTCGCATGACGACAACCAGGCATTCAGAACGGCAGCAATTATCGGGAGCACACGGGCATGAAAAGCAGCCTCTAACATAAATACCAGTTTATTTCCGTCAAATGGTCCATCTTTAGCAGCCGCCTGTGATGTGTGTCATCCACTGTTGGCCCCAGCTGTCTCGTTTGACATTGCCTGCAGGAGTACGCGTGTCAAGCGCGATTTTCCGACAAGTGGGGTCAAGCCTCCAATTCTCCAGACCCACGACGGTGACGGATAATTGCTCGCAGCTTCACTTTGTAAACTTTCACAGGATGGAGCTGAAAAAATTATGGTAATTTTGCCGGTCCAATTAGGAGCCGCGCTGATCTAATATTAGCTCAGAGGGGAAACACTGTGTGATGACAAATTACATGATTCATTGGCCACAGCGGAGCTGGAAATGGGACTTCTGCCTGCGGGCCAGGCGGGAGGCATCCCGTCTGCCGCAACCGTCGGGGTGGCGGTTCAGACGCTGGCGACGGTGTTTGGTTGTTGGGAGAATTTCTGTCATCTTTAGCTCATCTTCTGGCAATCATCACTAACTGCTCATCGGGGTCGTCAAGGGGAGCTGGACCCTCTCCTGCTGGCAGAGCACTGACGAGCTGAATGTGTTAACACACCGGGAGGTGCACTTTAGGCCATTCAAACCAGCATCCCCAGGCACGCCAGCGCTGCCCGGTTAATAACGGACAGATTTATAAACGACTGAGGTTTTCTGTCACAGTCCCAGCAACCGTGTAGAAGAGCTTCTCGTTTCCCCCTTTAGAGACACCTGACTAATTAATGAGAGGCCGGCGAGTCTCCTCTCTCTGTGGTTCCTCTGAGGAAATCAATACGTCATCTGAGCTGTCCACCAGGCTCCTCAAGCTTTGAATTCTCTGAGATCTTTGATTCTCATCTTCCAAATGTGTGCAGGAGAGGCAACACGACTGGCAACAAGACAACGTCACGTCCGTTTAAACAGACAATAAGCTCTTAAGGACTTGTTTTAAGATTGAATGGCCGAAGCAAAAAACACTTTAGAAATAAAACTTTACAAATTAATTAAATTAGAGATGAAAAGAACAACTAAAACAAAGAGCCATGTCACATTTAAATGACAAGAAAATGGACTGAGCAGAAATAAATAACCGCCTGGCTGGAACCTGCAGATGCTCTCTCTGACGTACAGGCTGTTCCTAAATATTTCATCAATATTAGGACAACACACCTCCCACACGATAGTTCGTAAGACTCAGCTAATCCTCTTCAAATGTAGGTGGAACAACAGTGAGATACAGCGTCATGAACCACCAAGAACCTGAGGCAGAAGTACCTGCAGCAGCACTCGTCTGGTTCCTGCTAAAATTAGCCAGCTTTGCTACAGCTAAACAAGGCTCCATCACTGACTTCTTTAATAACGGTGGGAAACGCGACCATGACAGGATATAATATATCCGTCATGTGAATATGCCACACAGTCAACGGAGAACAGAACACAATCTTGGAGCGTTTCCAGACATAAAACAATGCTGAAATGCAGAAATCATTACGGTCTGATCAGCAAATTGTTACCAGCTAGTTTACATTTTGTGAATGGGTTTTGTCGCTTGAAAGTAGTCTTTGTAAAATACATAAAAGGATTAATGTCCTGGCGCTCACTTGATCCGCCATATGTCAGTCAGGCACCTCCTGAAAACCCTTCTTTTTATTTGCCCTTCAACAGTCTGCTTCCTGATGTGTCTTTTGTCCATAAAGGACAGTCTGGTGGCTAAGTATTTAGAAAATAAGCATTTGTTAAGGCCACATCCTTGCATGTAATGTGCTATAAACTCCTGGCGGTGTCATTTTATTGACTCAGCTCAACCACAGGTTTCCTTTAAGCCTTTAAAGCTGAACGACTGAAGGTGCAAAAGAAAAATCCCAGAATAAATCAAGGTGTTGTCGACTGCAGCAAAATATAAATGGTTAAATTTTCTTTTAATTCCTGTTATGTCTTAGTTTGTTATTTGTATTATATGGAATACAAATAACAAAGGAATCGGATTAAATCAGATTAGTAATCTATTTATTTCTTCACTTAGGTTTACCATTCAACCCGTTTCCTGCATCCTTCCTTCCTGTGTTTTCAGTTTTACACACCACAAATTAACAGCTACAATTCTTTTATTAAATAACTAAAAAAAAAATAAAAAAATAAAAAACACTTTAGATGAAAGACTTAAATAAGATGGTTGTGTTCAACTAGTTAAATGAATACTGGTAAACTGGAAAATATTAATATCGATACTGGAAATCATTGGCAGTACTTTTCAAACAGCCTTTAAAGTTCATAATATCTGAAAACAAAACCCAAACAGACATGAACTGACCCTCAGCTCCATCTTACAAACATCTGCAAAATACCAACTCATCTTATGGAACTACACATCCTGAGGTAGATGGTGATGATGTCATAACTTTGCCCACAGCTGGAAGGAAGGCCTGGAAGGAAGGCCTGGAAGGAAGGCCTGGAAGGAAGGCCTCTCCAGGACTCCATGAAAGGGGAATTCAAACTGAGCAGTTTCCTAATCACATTCAATAAGCGCGTTTCCGGGCGCGTCTCAATCGGACTACACTTCTAGCCCGATTGGCGTGAACAATTTATGCAACCGGACTGTCCGTCTGCAAAGCAGTTAGTAGTCGGACCCGGAAAAACGATATATGGAGCTTAATTGGGACCGACGCCATTAGCAACACTCCAAATCCGATCGTGACGAAAGAATGGGCCATTGGTCTTAAGTCCAGAGTCCGCGTCAGCTCACCTGAGTCAAGCGCAGATCGACTCCACCACGTCCGCCCGGCCGTCAGAGTGGTCCCGGCCGAAGAGTGGGGGAGTGAGGACACGCTGCCGGACTATGGCCGCCGGACTATGGCCGCTTGTTCAACTGCTTTTCTTGGCGTCGTGGACCAGCTGGTTCCGATGCGAAATAGACGCTAAATGTAGCGCATGCGCAGATCGCAACGGCCCTCGTAAATCGACTCACATTCGAACTACCTGGCTGTGATAGTCCCACTTCTTTCGGAGTTCTCTGGGCTGATTTTAATCCGGCTAATGCGTTTTAGGTAATCGAACTAACTGGATTTTCTATTTGGAAGTGAGGATATTTTGACAGCTGATATTTCTGCACTGATATTTTGACAGCTGATATTTCTGCACTTCACTAGTCGACGTACTTCTTTTAAATTCTGATTTCATGTGTTTCTTAGGTTTCTTGGCAACTGCAGCATTAACTGCTGCTGCACTATTTTTTGACAAGCTCTCCTCCTGATATTTCATATCCTTACTGCTGGGAAGGGGAAACTGTGGCAGCGGCCGGTGCCTCAACATCTTTCGTGCTGAAATTTCAACCCCTGCACGGACTCCTGTCACCGAGCTGATCTGATGAGAGAAGACTGGAGCTTTTCAAGCCAAAGGGAACTCTGACTCCCCCCGGATGGGAAAATGAGAGACAGGTGACAGCAGGGCCGTTTGAAAAAATAGGCCACAGATTGGTAGCTGTGAAATGGTGTGGTTAGGGATATTTGGGGTGATTGAGCGGTCCAGTATAACTACAGCAGTGTTCCTTCTAACATCTGCACTTGGACTGCAGCCCACCGTCTTTCCCAAACTGGGCTGCGATTTACAAGCACGTTTATGGAGAGTTGTTCAGCAAAACACCCACGTGCGTTTACATTTTATAGGATTTCCTGTAGACGTGGCTGAAACACATCAGACCTGGACACAAGCTCCTTTTCCACCGCAGGAACTGTTATCATTTGCTGGAGATATTAAAAACCAAGGCACGTTTCCAAATTACGTCAAGAATAACTTTCCCTCAACTCCAAACCTTCCCTGGTAAAAGCCCCTTCTGCACCACCACTTCCAGGAACTGTTATGACTGTGACCTGGGTGAAACAATCGTGGTGATCTCTGTGGTCTGCATTTCCTCCCAACGGTCAGCGGTCTAGAAAAAGTCTGTAAACCAAGCTGATTGCATATGGGACAGTGATACGGCAGTCTGTCCCACTGTGTGACTGGTTAGTCAGCAGCAAATGATCACCTCCACGGGACTTTCTGTCTCGCTCTTGGTCACACCCCATTGATCGTGAGCCAGACGGAGGTCTTCAGATGGAGAAAGGACTTAGAGCCAGATGTGTTTCCGCTTTAATAATTTCAGTGCCAGACTTTCCTTACGCCATGTTCTTTTTGTTGTTGTTGTTGTTGTTGTTGTTGTTGTTGTTATTCAGAACCCCACCGCTGCTCTGTCACACTGAATTCCGGCCTAAACTGTACGCTCTGCAGGGGACAAATGAGCCGGACGGAGGCGTATCCACATGCACCCTGCTCGGACTGCCCGGGGCAAATGCAGCAAAACATCTCCCAGTCTGTGCCATTGTAGTCCTAAACCGGATAATTAAATGTTTTTACAGACTTGGAACCTATGTGAAATTACAGAACTAAAGAGGCTCTTCTGAGCTGCCTGCTGCCTCCCCACCTCCAGGGGTCTAATTGGTTGTCATTCTTCTTATGGCTCATGCTAACTTTGCTCTGTACTCAGCTTTGTCTTTGCTCGACCCTCCAGAGGTGAGAACATTTGTCGTGGTCTCCTTGATGCTGATACAGGCGGCGACCACCATTGCTAATATTAGCTGCATTTTCCTTTGCCTTGGAGTCATGTTAACTGAACACAGAAGCGATGTTTGCCACCACTGCAGCTTCAGTGGTTTCACTGCCTCCAGACTTCTCTCAAAGAAGTTCCCAGCACAATGTGACACAAAGCAAAATACTAAAAATATTCTCTCTCATCCAGGAGCTCACGGAGCGGAGCTAAACTGCCGAATCAGAATCCAATACTTAATGAAATTTATGTTCTTTTAAGCGAAGATGTGTCAGTTATTGCCAAAGCTGTGAGTGGAGGTCACATGACTTCACAATGGAAGAACCTCAGGAGGTGACTAAAGGTTCTAACGAAACAGGAAACACACTTATTCACCCCAACATGCTGTTAACTGCATTACACTGGAAGGATTACAGGTTTGTAGACATGCTCAAGACAATGTCAATTCTACAACAGCTGATGTTGTAGGTGCTGATGTGTGTCTGTGAATCGGATTTGGTTCTGCAGGACGAGGCTGACAGACACTAACAGAACCTGCAGCTTTATAGAGACTGATGACTAAAGCTTTCAAAACATAATATCCCCTCAGATTATACTGTAAATCAGAGAAAATCATCCTTTTCAACTCACGATACAGTGTTATATGAGACATTTTATATTATTTCAAGAAGAACTAGCAACAGAGAGTGATTGACATCGCTACAAAAAAAGACTTCAAGGATACTGACATTACAACAGCTTGTGTGTGTGTGTGTGTGTGTGTGTGTGTGTGTGTGTGTGTGTGTGTGTGTGTGTGTGTGTGTGTGTGTGTGTGTGTGTGTGTGTGTATGCTGTATAATAAGCAGGCAGGAGAGATTGCTTCCTAATCTGAAACAGACATTCTTTACATTCTGTCCGTGTCTCGCTCCGCTAGGCACACAAGTCAGCAAAGGTTTGCAGCACAAAAGATTGTGATTGAACTCCTCAGCGACCTGCTTGGAAAATAGTTTCTGTTTTGTGGCTTCTTTAGAGCGTCCGCCAGCACAAACTGGCAGCTCGGGCCTTCCGCAATATGCATATGTCAAATTGGGAGTTCAACCTCCGGTCGGGACGGAGCCGCGTGGAACTCACAGAGGTCAAGTGAAGGAACAGACCCCTGTCGGCCTCGACGCCGCCACCAAACTGCAGCCTCAGCAGCATGGCTGACACGTGCGTTTTTCTGTGTCTGTAGGCAGAATTAAACAACCCCCTGAGACGCAACATCAACACACCCAAGGTCCTTTCTGAATATTCAATTAGGCCCACAAATATGAGGCGCGTCCAGGCTCCGCCCACTGGCGACCCTGAGAGCAGGATCAGGCTGGCTGGAGCTTTCACATCCCTCCTGATGGAGGAGGGCAAATCAGAGATGGCGCACAGATCAGAAGAGTGAGAGCGAAGGAGCACACATGTACCGATGAGCACATCTGCACAGAGACCTGCAGCTTAATTAGAGTTCGCCTTTGAATGACAGGAGACAACTGGCATCTGTAAAGAGCCTGTTCACTTGCCTCAGCTCCAGCTGTAGCCGGTGAAGACGCGCTCTTTTCACCATCTTAACACAACTGGAATGAAATGACAAACCTCTGGAAAAAAAAACAATATTTATTTCATTTATATTTGTAAATATTTAATAAGCTGAGTGTTTCATGATGTCTTCGCCAACCCTGAGCTCCGTTCATAATTTCTAGAATGAAGTCAGAAGCTGTCCGTCACTAACTTCAGTCACTTTAAAACAGGATGAAGACCAGGATGGAAACAAGCATAGCTGAGTGTACAACCGTACTTCTAATCACGTTTGATTCAGCACAGCACATAATGTCACCACGTTAGCGTGCTCAAAATGCTGCTCAAATGCCACCGATTGCAAATGAAAGCTCTGGCTAGTGAGAATTATTTGGGAGATGAGGCCATTTGCATAAACACATACATATCCGCCTGACAGCCATCCAGGCAACGACCAGGGATCAACAATGTCGTTGGGTTTCACTCTCTCTGAACCAGTAAAACTCAATGTTTCGGAACATATTAGCACAACTTAAACCAACAGACGCCGTCCACCTGGCAGCCTACTATTGTGCAGCACTCTGCCTAATAAAGGCATTACAGTTTAGAGTCCTCAACGCAAATAGAGGTTGCAAGAGCAATCGGCACGCACTGACAGGCAGAAATGCATCTCTGAGTTCATGTCCTCGCTCGATGTTTCCCATTTATCTCAACTGTCAAGTAAAGAGGACATGATAATGGAAGGTGAACACTCCAGTGAATGCACCCCCCCCCCCCCCCGACAATGATGTATAATGAAAGCTCAATGGCTAAAGGTTGACTCTGTGTGTGTATGTGTGTGTGTGTTTTGCAAGTATCTTATTAAAAACTGCCCATGACAGAGGAATCAGAAACATACACTGAGCCAGCTGTATCAGTTTCAGTGCTTTCGTTGCTTGTGTAAAAGTGTCTTTTGCATTCAGGGGGAGAGCCTCCATCCCCAGCAGGGATTTTCAACAGCACGCAGTTACCCATTTGTGAGGACCACTTGCCCAGATAAACAGGGCGCACATGCACGTGTGAATATCCACTCTATCTGCTGTGCACGCTGGGCTGTGATGTTGAGGATACTCAGATCTCCTAAGCCAGACGACCTCAGATAAACGTCGGAAGAAATGGCTCGACTGTGGCATGTGCATATGGCGCCCTCTGCTGGAAGAATGTATTGTATCGTTTTAGGTTCAAAACTCCCAACTTTTAATTAAAACCCAACAACGCTGATTTAAAGCGTTTACAGACGCTAATATTTGAGTAATAGTGAACATACTGAAGTACATACTTTCTAAATGTTAATATACACCAATATTCTAACAAATAACTAATAGATCAAACGGTAAACAGCTGGTCTTTAAGAATGACACCATTTCTTTTTCAGAACTAAATTCAAGGGGGATGACAAGTCTCTCATTTTTTAATGCGGAAAAAAAAGCAATGTTTTATGCATGTAATTTGCATGACATGTAATGCATGTGAATAGGTTTATACTGTATTTATAACTTGTATGCACTGTTGAACCGGAGCTGCACAATTTCGTTGTACCACGCAATGACAATAAAAGCATTCTATTCTATGCAATGTCCAATAATTATAATTATTCATTATTAAATATCATACATCACTTCAACTAACTCCAGATAAGTGATGAGTGGCTGAAAAACAAATAATATAACCAATTTTAACCACAAGCACACAAGTAAGTTACAAGTTTATGTCAGTGAATTTTGATCTAAACCTCAACACATTTGATTCCAAATCAGTCCAGGAAGCAAAAATCGGCTCAATTTAAGCTTTTATTTAGAAATTCAGTATTCTTTTCCCACATTCGGATCATCTGATTTTACAATGTGATGTCAAGAAATAACATTATCCACAGTTACAACAGCACAAACCACATTAAACAAGTCTCCAGGATGTGCCAAGGAGACGAATGTCCGAATGACAAATACACTCGTCCTGGATGGATTTGCAGGTCAATTCACAGGAAACATTGATGCAGAGCAGTTCCCTTCATCCTCCACAGGCCGGGACAAGTGCAATACCACATGAACTCTGAGCATTGCTACCTCTCCCAACCTGCACAGGAAAGGAACACTTCAGACGGATTCTGTTTAGCTCCATGATCAGTTTTGCATGGATTTGCACAGCAGTATAAAGAAAAGCTGAAAGCAAACCAGCAAAACTAACCAGGGACCCATCAACACGTGCTACTTCTGCAGTCCTCCACTAGGAGACGTGCATCTAGAAGTACTAGAAGTGCTCATACTGCAGTAGACCCCTAAGAAAACTACCTGCACTATAAGCACTTTAATACTGCTGAAACCTGCTTCCAGTCAGAGCCATTTAGAAACAACCGTGGCAGAGGCGTGGAAACTCAGACCGCTGTCAGTTTTGCATAGATTTGCACAACTTATTTCTTCTTGCAGCGCAACCATGCAAAACTCACAGAGAACTGTCAAAAGTTCAGGTGGACCGATGACAGACCCAGTCCCTCATGCCAGAAGGAGCACTTAGGGCAGTAGATGCTAGTCTACTTCACTATCTGCACTAGATGCACCTTAGCATGAGCACTAGAGAAAGGCACACGACTGTGACTATGTATATGCACCCAAAAAAGGCATTTATGTGGTCGAATTTCCAGTTCTGTGGTATAAACAGACAATAAAAGGTGTAACATGGTATAAAGACATCCACAAACATCTCAAATGTGACACTTGGATTCAGATTACCCTCCATACCAGCCAGAATCCTGTGTGTTCATGATCAGAATAGTGCTGAAAGTGCCTTCACTGCAGTAGATTTCGTAACTACCTGCACTGTAAGCACTTTGACACTACAGTGACTTCCAGCAGCGTGAGGGAGTTTTAAATTCACATTCCATAATGACGTCTTCAAACCCAAAGAGAGTCTTCCGGGAAGGATGCAATCAGTACAGGGGTCTGTAAATACAAAGACATGGGGTCAAAAATGTGTTGTGAACTTCAAATTAGGGCTGAAACCAAGTCTCATACTGGAAAAATATACAAGTCCTGTGAATAATCATTACTCAAATGTACGGAGCTTCTATCAGACTGCTGGGGTTTATTATCCAAGGACTGGCAAGTACAGAAGAGCAAGTACAAAACAGCATTCTTTGACTGATAGCTGGCAGTGGTGAAAATAAATGTCTTTATTAGAAATGGCACATCCTGCATTAGGATATTTTTGGGGCTGAATTTTTATAAACAATAGGCAAACCTTAAATTCACACAAATGACATCAAAACGGATTGTAGTCAAGTCATTTCTACAGATGAGAGGTGACCGGCTCAGGCACGGCTAAATGCCAGCTTTAACAAGACCTAAGTGTTTATTTTCTTAAATAAAAAAGTTAAACGGCAAAACTAGGTGGACTGGGGATCGCAACACTTGTGCTGGATTCACAAAGTTGTACCCCTCCCCCATACACTAACATGGCGCCCAGGAGTTCGCATTTTCAGCGTTTTAAAAACTCGCTCTCCCCACCTCAGCTCAATAAAGGAGTGTGGATACGAGAAAATGTCTGTTTATCGTGCGCGTAAAATGTAACAAGCCGTTTCAATAGCGGCACTAGGCAAAAAAAAAAAAAAAATCAAGTTAATACCAACTTTAGAAAACAGCACACAAGCTAGCAGAGCTCGGCTGCTCGATCAAAACACACATACAAGCGTATGTTGGCTAACGTGCTAATGGGTGAACCCAGAAAGTAGGCAAGATTTTAGACATTAATACTACGTGAAGACCATTTTGGTATACCACATTTGGACTATGCAAACACGTTGTTTGCAAGTATTTAGAAAAGTACACATGCTGTAATCCAACACTGACTAACGCCATCCACTAGAGTAATGCTTTCTCTTGCGTTAGCCATGTTAGCACTCATATACTCTGCCCATGTATTTTAGCTGTATACAAATGTACACTCCAACGTACTTCCAACGCTAATATACCCCATTATAAACGCACAAGAACGTCCGAAATGCTAGTGTCGGGAATGCAAGTTTATTATACAGAGATACCTTGCTAAAAGTGCACTAGCACCTAGCCGTTAGCAAAGGCGTGCGGCCTATTTCCACTCCATGTGCTGCTGCTTTGTTCTGGACGCACTTTAAAGTGTTCCCCTCAGTGCGCTTATCAGCTGAAAACTTTCCACGGGCACACGCGGTGGACAGCGATGGCACCGTGGTCCGAAACCGTCGCTACTAAAGTGTGCTTGGGCAGATGATTTTGCCGAGGATCACTCCCCGAGGCAGAGACTTGAGCCGCTGCAGCAGCAACACATGCTTTTCAAATCTCCCTCATTCTCCCACCATGGAGGAGAGGTTGCCATGCGCTCCTCGAAAAAAAAAAATGTTTTCAAACGCGGAAACTGGCGATTAAAACGCTTTCCCTCTGTAACGCCTTAACGTGGAAGCGTGGCTCCCGCGTTGCAAACGACGCCGAGGAGTTTTACTTTGGCGTCGTTTGTCCGCGCCTCCCGAAAAAAGGGGGCTAACAACAGGTTTTCTTGCCAATAACATGCGCGTAATAAGACACTACCTCGTAAAAATCCACCATCTTCACTCACTTGTGCGGACTTACCGTATACTCACTGTTTCGGGGGTCTTTAACAAAACTGCAGAAAGGACTTGGGAAATTAGTTACACCTAAGGAGTGTAATCCAAAAAAGAGCACCATGTGCTACTATTATGGTTTGCAGCGAGTTTGGGAGTCGTAGTAAGATTGCGAAAGTGGCGCGAGTCCACTCGAGGTTGAACCATGTGGTGAATGAAGGGCGGCTCCCTCCCTCCTTCTCTCCCTCCTTCCCTCCCTCCTTCTGTCCCTCCTTCCCTCCAACCCCCTCCCAGCAGCAGCGTCGCTGAAGCCCGACTCCTTCATTAGCACCAACGGGACCACTTCCTCTCCAGTACTCGCTCTCAAGTTCGACCACTTCACCGGTGGTCGTTGTTAAAGCACACCGAACACGGACACCCCGGAATCAGAACCACGCACTCATGCACACTCTGAAGGAAAGGACCGCACGCTGGCTATTTTCAGCAAGAAAGAACAGATCCACACATTTTTCACAATTATTTCTCTTCTATCGACCCAGAGTTTCAAACAAAAGGCCTGATGAGGATGTATGGACACTGCATTTAGTCACTGTGAAAAATAATTGACTTGAATCAAAAGTATATCAGATTTAATCCTTCAAACATGATTTTTTACATTTCAAATTTCAAACCACTTTGTTGTATACTTTAAATAATAAATGCTTACCCAATTGACATTTCAGAGTAGCTGTAAACAAAAGCACAAATTGTGCCTGCATAATTTGCTCATTCAGTCATTGCGTTCATAACTTTGGAACAGTCAGTAGAAAAGTCAGAATTTTTCAGAAGTTAATTACTTTAAATGAAAAACAATATAATTCATTTAGGCAGCTTAATTATTCTTTACTTTTTTTCAATTGTCTGAAAGAAACCATTGTTTAATTCCAACTATCATCTTACTTTCAAAATCTAATTTTTGTTTTTTACTGGGACTGTTTTGTTTGTGAGGTTCCCCCACTGAAAGTACAGAATGTGTTGTTGCTTTAAGCAGAAAGATGCTGGAGGTTTGGGGCTGAACAACTCAGGCAAGTAAAAGATTTAAAAAGAAGCATGATTGAATCAATTGCTTCTTAGAATTAACTTAAAGGAACACATTTGCAAACTGCAGTAAAAATGAGTGAAAAACAGTTTAAAAATTAGACAGCACAAATGTTTTAACAACCAGCAACAATTGGGCAAAGCTGAATAAAATAAAACTATTAATATCCATCTGTCAGTATTAAAAGGCCAAATGATTAATTTCCAGGAATCGGAAAAAGTCTTGAGATCTCTCAATTATTTGTGGCTAAAAGGAATTCAGCTACAGTCAGTAAGGTGTTTATCTATGCTGTACTTTAAACCACAGTAAAGAATCCTAGGCATAAACCAAATTAATAACAAATTCATATATATATAAATGACTAATAAATCCCCAGACATAAAATCTATCCTTTAGTCTTTAATGAAAAATACATTTTAAAACTTATTTAGAAGAATTTTGAACAATCATCTTACAAGAAACATTTAGTATGTAGACTCAATATTGTAAAATTTTAAAGGATGTTTGCATTCACCTGAATGTTTACGTCTTAAAAAGTAAAATTTCCACT
The DNA here is from genome assembly GCA_016586285.1 of Arothron firmamentum. Taxonomy (NCBI): domain Eukaryota; kingdom Metazoa; phylum Chordata; class Actinopteri; order Tetraodontiformes; family Tetraodontidae; genus Arothron; species Arothron firmamentum. The sequence continues at coordinate 510,041 of BJFM01000362.1, forward strand.
TTTCAAAAATAAATTTTTGTGCATTTCATTGACTCTAATTAGTTTATAGATTATTGTTGCATCACAACCACAATATTGCATTCTGTAAAAAAAAATATATAATTTTTTTAATGGAATCAGATGAGAGAGAAAAATAAAATAAATCACTGACAGTTTGAAAGATGTTGGATATTGGTTCTGATCTGAATTGCACAGAAACTGATTAAGCCCATGTAAAGAAATTATGTGAATTTTTTCCCCTTCCATTGGTATCATAACCTGTTTTAACTAAAGGCAATTGTTTCCAACCCCCCTGAAGTTCTAAAAGAAATGAATGTAAAGAAAGTGAATTCAGTGAAGGCTACTATTTGTTCTTTTTTCTGAATGTACATAAATTTATTTTCATTTTTAGTATCCAAAGAACTTTTAAAACTGTTTAGTTTATAATCTTTAAGTTGAATACTTAATGCTTTCTTTTTAAGATATATTCCAAAGTGACATTCCTGTTACCAAATTATTGCATTTTTCTTGTCTTTCATCGTCTTTTTTGTTTGTGTTTTTTTTATTTGATTTTTAATGTAAGTATTGGTTTTGAGTAGACATCTTATGTATTGTGGAATAAAAACTATTTTAAGTGACCTGAAGGGTTTTGGAAATATCAGAAAATAGAACTGTATTTCTAGAAAAACTTTCAAGTGGCAGAAGAACATATAGATGATATTGTATATGTTGCTTTAACTGAAATTACAATTTTCAGTTCTTTGCATTTTAAAGTGTATTTGCTACGGTTAAAGTTGACTATAAGTTCATATAAGTTATAGGCGCAAGTGTAGCTTCCAATTAAAATTAATAAACCTAAAGATCTACATCTATTTTCTTCAAAGCCTACGTAAAGGTTAAGCGGAAATGGATGTTTTTGAGGGGCCTTTTCCTTCTCCTTATTCCGCTGTCATGACGTTTGTACCTACTCGGCTGCCGTAGGTCATACTGCGTTCAGTTATTGCGTCCTTCCACGGAAGCAGAATCAACTTGCCACAATAAAGTAATACATCGTGTTAGTTAGAACTTTGAGCCATTAAATAAAGAACTGAGAGGAAACGCGTACCTTAAAAATATTACACGACAGGCTCACACCACAGCAACAAAAACCTAGCCCGTTTTCTGTAGAATGACTGTTATAACACCGAATAGATATTTCGCAGGATATTTATTTTGAAGGCTAGCAAAGGTTCCGGTCTGGTTGTAGCAGACTTGCACCGCTTCCGCTTTTCTCGGAATCTGCATGTGTCGCTAATGGCCCATGACTCCCATAACTGCCCAAGAATTAAACGTGAGTGTATCTGTGCGTTTACATATCGATTTCTCTTCATCGTGTAGCTGCATAAATCATAATTTACGGAAATCTTTATTACGTTCGTCTCTTCAGCAATAACCCATCTGCCTAATGAAACCATAGTGCTATGTCTGAATAATCTGTTAAAATAGAGGTTCCGCTGATTAGTATTGTCCAGTGTATAGAATTCATTGTTGAAATTAATTTGGAGTTTTGTCTAAATCTGATATAAACCTCAATATTTGCACAACGTATACTTCCCTTTTCCATGATGGCTATAAATATTGATTTGAAAAGGCATGTTTAGGATTGTGAAAAACTACTTGTATTATAATTAACACAAGTTTGTCCAGCAAATCTTCAATGAATATATACCATAGCCTTATATTATACAGTGATGTATACATTCAATACACACACACACACACACACACACACACACACAATCCATAGATTATTCTCAATAGTCATGTTGCTAAAAAATTATGAAACATTCAAAGCTTAAATTATTCTGTCACCCTCTTTTAGAATTGAGAAGTGTGCTTTTGTGACCTCTTACTGAATATACATACATACACACACACACACACACACACACA
>BJFM01000365.1:9196-21051 GCA_016586285.1 Arothron firmamentum
CCCTCTACCCCCCCCCCCCCCACCCCGGTGACCGGTGTTGTGCTGTGCTGCCTGCAGTGGCTGCTGGACTGCCTGGCCTGCCTGCTGAAGCTCATCTGCCAGTTTGCGGTGGACCCGGCGGACCTGGACCTGGCCTACCACGACGTCTTCTCCTGGTCCGGCCTGCCGGACGGCCAGCGCAAGCGGGCCTGGCAGGGCAAGTCCCGCAAGTCCACGGTGGAGCACGGGAAGGGCCTGCACATCCCGCGGCTGACTGAGGTGGCTGTTTCTCCGGCCCGGCCCGGTCCGGTCGGGGGCGTCCGGCTCTAACGCCTGCTTCCTCCCGCAGGTCTTCCTGGGCCTGGTGCAGGAGACCAACCTGATCCAGCGGCTCATCAACGTGGCCTACACCTACGACAACCTGGCGCACAGGTAGCGCCCCCGCCCCGCCCGCGCCCAGCAGCCCTGCTCCCATTTACCGCCTGTTTCCTTTCCTTCGACAGGGTTCTGAAGGCTCAGTCCGACCACCGGTCCCGTCACGAAGGTGCGAGCGCCGCCCGTGTGTGAGCGCCGGCGGCGGGGCGCTGAGACTGACCCGTGTGTGTGTGTGTTGCAGTGACCCACTACTCCATGTGGCTGCTGGTCAGCTGGGCCCACTGCTCCTCCGCCGTCAAGTCCAGCCTGGCCGACAGCGAGCACCTCCAGGACTGGCTGAGGAAGCTCACCCTGCTGGTGCCTGAGGTGGAGTAAATCACTGACTGAAGGTGTGCGGGTGGGGGCTGAGCTCTAACGTCCCGTCCTGCTCGACAGCCGGCGGTCAGGCACGAGGCGTGCAATGGCCTCTACAAGCTCTCCCTGTCTGGCCTGGAGGGTGGAGACTCCATCAACAGGTCCTTCCTGCTGCTCGCTGCCTCCACCCTCCTCAAGTTCCTGCCGGACGCCCAGGCCCTCAAACCCCTGAGGGTGAGTCTGCACCGACCTCTGACCCCAGAGGTCAGCCTGGAGGCCCAGAGCCGCAATACCAGCAACACACACTAGATGGCACTGTTGGTCTCTGAACACACACCTGGTGGAAGCTGGTCTGCAGCACACACACACTCACACACACACACACACACTAGTCTTCTCTCTTCCCCACACACACACTCTGGTCTGCAGCGCGCACACACACATTCTCTGGTCTCTCTCTCTCTCCCTCACACACAGACACACACACACAAAAAATACACACTCTGTTCTGCAACACACACACACACACACACACTGGTCTTTTCTCTTCCCCTCACACGCACACAACAAATACACCCACACACACTCTGGTCTGCAGGGTTAACACTGGGAACACTGGGAGGCTGAGCTGGTTTCTGGGAGCTTGATGAGCTTGTGTGTATGCGTGTGCACGCGTGCATGCGTGTGTGTGTGTGTGTGCTTGTGCGTGCGTGCGTGCGCAGGTGGAGGAGTATGAGGAGGAGCCTCTGCTGAGGAAGGGCTGTAAGGAATACTTCTGGCTGCTCTGCAAGCTCATCGACAACATCCACGTGAAGGACGCCAGTCAGGTGGGGGCGTGGTCTGTCCTGCTGTCTCAGCTCTGGCGTGTCCCCGTTGGACTGTTGCTAGTGTCGGTCTGTTTGGACTCAGAAGGTCTCTCCCTCTCTGTCGCTGGCGGGCTCCGTGCAGACCACCCTGCTGGACCTGGACTCTCTGGCCCGGCACCTGGCCGACTGCATCCGCAGGTCAGACCCTCGCCGTGCACACGCGCACGCACACACGTGCACGCACGCACGGGCCCGGAGGCTCACCCGTGTGTTCTCGCCTCCGCCAGCCGTGAGATCCTGGACCAGCAGGACGGGGCGATCGAGGACGACGGGCTGACGGGGCTGCTGCGTCTGGCCACCAGCGTCCTCAAACACAAGCCGCCCTTCAAGTTCTCCCGCGAGGGCCAGGAGTTCCTGCGCGACGTGCACAACCTGCTCTTCCTGCTGCCCAGCCTGGCCGACCGGGCGCAGCCCAAGTGCAAGTCGCACGCCTCCCGGGCCGCCGCCTACGACCTGCTGGTGGAGACGGTGAAGGGCTCCATGGAGAACTACCGGCTGCTCCACAACTGGGTCATGTCCCAGCACATGCAGAGTGAGGGCACGCACCACCTGACGGAGCCTCCACCCGTCACATGGGTTTTAGCTCTGAATCAGTCTTGAATGGGTTGAAGTAGGGCTGCAGCTGTTGATTATTTCAGTAATCGAGTATTCTGGCGATTAATCGAGTAATCAGAAGTTTACTGCGACTGGTTTTACGTCACTAACTTTATTGAAAAGCATCCCTGAGGTTCTTGTTCCGCTGAACCTGCTCAAAATAACACAAACTTAGATTAAATTGACTTTTACAGTTTAGCTAACTGAAGTCCAGGTGTAACAAACTCACATCAGCGCTTTAATTTCCTGGATTATTATTCTAATAGAATTAAGCAAAAACTGATCTGAGTTGGTGAAACGTGAGCTAGCAGGTTAGCCGCCGCATTGATGAAAGTTGTGAATCAGCCTTTAATCAGAGCTGGAAACAAAGCTGGTTAGCTAGCAGACTCCTCTCCGTCATGATCACACTGGTTTCTCTTAATTGCTGCTAATTATGTTAGCTTAGCTGGCTGCTTAGCTTAGCTTAGCTTTGATGCTGCTGCAGCAGCAGCGTTGCTGTTATGCTAAGCTAACTGCACCTTCAGCAGACGCGCTGCTCTACGTCTGCTTTGCTTTTTAATGTTAAATCTTTGCTCGTATCAGCAGCAGCGCAACAGAAACCATCCGTGTGAAGCATAGTGGGGCCAATTTAAACAAAGCTTTGTTATCGAAGCTCTTTAGTGGTGGAGTTACTGGAGTTACTGGGTGAGAGGTTCCAGCCCTGGTCTGGACCTAAAGGCTAAAACTGAGCAGGGCTCCGCTCTGCAGGAATCCTTTCACGTGTTCTCAAAGCCGCAGACGTGCGGGCGTTGAACTCGCCACTTCCTTCTCTGACCCAGCTTCTCACGCCGCCTACAAGTGGGACTACTGGCCCCACGACGACGTGCGGGCCGAGTGCCGCTTCGTGGGCCTGACCAACCTGGGGGCCACCTGCTACCTGGCCTCCACCATCCAGCAGCTCTACATGATCCCGGAGGCCCGGCAGGCCGTCTTCACCGCCAAGGTGCGTCCCGCCTGGCCCCTCCCCGGGCCCGGCCAGGCTGCTTCTTACCCACTGCTTCTGTCTTGCAGTACGCAGAGGACATCAAGCACAAGACCACGCTCCTGGAGCTGCAGAAGATGTTCACCTATCTCATGGTGAGCTTCTGACCGCCGGCTTGACTGGACAGGCTGGTTGCTCTGCTTTCATCTGTGACCGTCTGCTGACGCTTCAGGAGAGCGAGAGGAAGGCCTACAACCCCCGGCCCTTCTGCAAGACCTACACCATGGACAAGCAGCCCCTCAACACCGGCGAGCAGAAGGACATGACCGAGTTCTTCACCGACCTCATCACAAAAATGGAGGAGATGTCCCAGGAGCTGGTGAGAGAGTCATTCAGGAGAGGACAGCTGAGTGGTCCTGGTCCAGTCAGCCAGCCAGCCGGCTCACACGTCCTTGTTTGTTTGTTGCAGAAAAACACGGTGAAGACTCTGTTTGGAGGCGTCATCACCAACAACGTGGTGTCCCTGGTCAGTCCAGCATGAGCCTGAATGGTCAGAGAGGGACCCGTCCACAGCAGCAGTGGGTCACCTGGCTGTTTTGTGTTGTTGTGCAGGACTGTGACCACGTCAGCCAGACCGCCGAGGAGTTTTACACCGTCAGGTGTCAGGTGGCCGACATGAAGAACATTTACGTGAGTATTCCTCGGTTGAGCACGCTGAGCAGAACCAGCGGTGCTGAGAAACGGTCGTCTCGCTCGTCCCCCGCTTCAGGAGTCTCTGGACGAGGTGACCATCAAGGACACGCTGGAGGGCGACAACATGTACACGTGCTCCCAGTGTGGAAAGAAGGTCCGCGCAGAGAAAAGGTCAGTTCCTGGGACAGGCGGGGGCCGGTCTGACCACAGAACACCAGGGTCATCAGCTGCAGGGCTAACTGGGCTAACTGTGCTAGCATGAACCTCAACTGTGCTAGCATGAACCTCAAAAATCTGTGTTTACGTTGTTTTACAAGACAAACCTCCTGATCTTGAACACTCACACTGACTCCGCCCACGCGGCTCTGCCCAACTGACTCCTCCCACACTGACTCTGCCCCCACTGATCCTGTCCCCACTAACTCCTCCCACACTGGCTCCGCCCCATGGACTCCTCCCACACTGGCTCTGACCCCACTAACTCCTCCCACACTGACTCCTCCCACACCGCCTCCACTGACTCCGCCCCCACGGATTCCTCCCACACTGGCTCCGCCCCATGGACTCCTCCCACACCGACTCCGCCCCAACTAACTCCTCCCACACCGACTCTGCCCCACTGACTCCTCCCACACCGGCTCCGCCCCCACGGACTCCTCCCACATCGGCTCTGCCTCCACTGACACCGCCCCCACGGATTCCTCCCACACCGACTCCGCCCCAACTAACTCCTCCCACACCGACTCTGCCCCACGGACTCCTCCCACACCGACTCCGCCCCACTGACTCCTTCCACACCGGCTCCGCCCCCACTGACTCCGCCCCCCCTCCTCCTGCAGGGCCTGCTTTAAGAAGCTGCCTCGAATCCTGAGCTTCAACACCATGAGGTACACCTTCAACATGGTGACCATGATGAAGGAGAAGGTCAACACCCACTTCTCCTTCCCGCTGCGCCTGGACATGACTCCGTACACCGAGGACTTCCTGATGGGCAAAGGAGAACGCAAAGACGGTCCGTCCCCCTTCGGTCCGCCAGGAGCGCTTCCTGGTCGCCGTGGCGACTCTGAGTGACGCTGGTCTCCCGCTGCAGGTTGTAGGGAGGAGGCGGAGCCAAAGGTCACCGAAAGCTACGAGTACGACCTCATTGGCGTGACGGTGCACACGGGCACGGCGGACGGCGGCCATTACTACAGCTTCATCAGGGACATCGTCAACCCCCACGCCTACAGGACCAACAAGTGGTGAGTTGAGCGTGAAGGTGGAGGGGGGGTGCAGCAGCTGCAGCCCCTCCACCCCCTCTCCGCTCTCCGCAGGTACCTCTTCAACGACGCCGAGGTCAAGTCCTTCGACTCCGCCCAGCTGGCCTCCGAGTGCTTCGGCGGGGAGATGACGGTACGGTCAGAGGCCGGGGGGGGGGGTCGCCCTGACGCCCTCTGACCCTCCGCCTTTCACCCACACCCGCTCTGTCTTTCAGACCAAAACCTACGACTCGGTCACGGACAAGTTCATGGACTTCTCCTTCGAGAAGGTAAGGACCCCCCCAGGGCCTGCTGGGACCCCCCCAGGCCTGCGGGTACCCCCCAGGCCTGCTGGGACCCCCCCAGGGCCTGCTGGGACCCCTCCAGGCCTGCTGGGACCCCCCAGGGCCGAGCTGTTACCCATCCCGTGTTGTTCTCCGCAGACACACAGCGCCTACATGCTCTTCTACAAGAGGGTGGAGCCAGAGGAGGAGAACGGCAAGGACTTCAGCTTTGACGTCTCTCCGGACCTGCTGGAGGTGCGTTCATGGTTGGCGCTGTGCGTCCACACCTGCTGTCCCTCTGTCCCTTCTGAGTCTCCGTCTCTGTCCCTCAGTGGATCTGGCACGACAACATGCAGTTCCTGCAGGACAAGAACATCTTTGAGCACACCTACTTTGGGTGGGTATCAGGCCTGCAGCCCTGCAGCCTGGTGGATGGTTGGGTGGGTGGATGGGTGGGTGGTTGTGTAGTTGGTTGGGTGGGTGGGTGGGTGTCTCAGGTGGTGTAACGGCTGTTGTTCCTGCAGCTTCATGTGGCAGCTGTGCAGCAGCATACCCAGCTCTCTCCCAGACCCTAAAGCCGTGTCGCTCATGACCGCCAAGGTGAGGCCGCCAGGCGCAGCCACGCAGCCGTGCACACGTTCACACGTGCACACGTTCACACGTGCGTGTGCTGGGAGTGACGCCTCTCTGTCTTTCTGCAGCTCAGCACCTCCTTTGTCCTGGAGACCTTCATTCACTCCAAGGAGAAGGTAACCCCCCCCTGCAGACTCCTGCCTCCCCCAGTGAGGGTGTGGTCTGTGCCTCAGCCCTGACTCTGTGTGTGTGTGTGTGTGTGTGTGTGTGTGTGTGTGTGTGTGTGTGTGTGTGTGTGTGTGTGTGTGTGTGTGTGTGTGTGTGTGTGTGTGTGTGTGTGTGTGTCCCCTCCAGCCCACCATGCTGCAGTGGATCGAGCTCCTCACCAAGCAGTTCAACAACAGCCAGGCGGCCTGCGAGGTTGGAGCAGCCCTGCTGCCGCTGCTGCAGCTGCTGCAGCTGCTGCAGCTGCTGCCGCTGCTGCAGCTGCTGCCGCTGCAGCTCCTCTGCAGCTCCTCTGCAGCCCTCAGCTCACCTCTCTGTCTCCCCCAGTGGTTCCTGGACCAGATGGCCGACGACAACTGGTGGCCCATGCAGATCCTCATCAAGTGTCCCAACCAGATCGTCAGACAGGTGACTGACGGAGGCGTTCACCCGCCACCACCACCACCACCACCACCATCAGCAGCCTCACAAAGGTGCTCCTCTGTCCTCCAGATGTTCCAGAGGTTGTGCATCCACGTCATCCAGAGGCTGCGGCCGGTTCACGCTCACCTGTACCTGCAGCCGGGGATGGAGGACAGGTGAGTCAGCTGTTGAGAGGTGTGGGTGCTGCCGGGCGCAGACCTGTGGCTCCACCTGCGTCTCTCCTCCCGCCGCAGCTCCGACGACATGGACGGTCCGGTGGAGGACATCGGCAGCCGCTCCTGCGTCACCCGCTTCGTCAAGACCCTGCTGTCCATCATGGAGCACGGCGTCAAACCCCACAGCAAACACCTGACGGAGTACTTCGCCTTCCTCTACGAGTTTGCCAAGATGGGGGAGGAGGAGGTGAGCGGCCCCCCGGGGCCTCGGACGCACTCGTTCACCTTTTAATCTCCTCCTCACGAAGCCGCAGCTAAAAGCTCAGCGGTGTGAGTTTAACACCAGAGGGGGCTCCACCAGCAGGGTGGAGCTCAGAGGTGGAGCAGACCTTGACCTCCTCCGTCTGTCTGCTGCAGAGCCAGTTCCTGCTCTCCCTGCAGGCCATCTCCATCATGGTGCACTTCTACATGGGAACCAAAGGTCCCGACAACGTGAGTGCTTCCTGTCTGCATGTCACATGACCCCAGCAGCGGGTCAGGTGACCTGCGCCTGCTCGGGTGCTGCTTCAGTCTCACTGGGCGTGTGTCCTCCCCCAGCCTCAGGTGGAGGTGCTGTCGGAGGAGGAGGGAGAGGAGGAGGACGAGGAGGAGGACATCCTGTCTCTGGCGGAGGAGAAGTACCGCCCGGCGGCGCTGGAGAAGATGATCGCTCTGATCGCCCTGCTGGTGGAGCAGTCCCGCTCAGAGAGGTACGAGCGGGGGCGCCTGCGCAGGGATGCAGGCATGCGTCGCTGCAGGCATGCGTCGCTGCAGGATGCATCGCTGCTGGTCTTCACGCTGCCCTCTGCTCCTCCAGACACCTGACGCTGTCCCAGAGCGACATGGCGGCGCTGACGGGAGGCAAAGGCTTCCCCTTCCTCTTCCAGCACATCAGAGACGGGATCAACATCAGGCAGACCTGCAACCTCATCTTCAGCCTGTGTCGCTATAACAACCGTCTGGCCGAGCACGTGAGTGTTTCTGCTGCTGCTGCTGCTGCTGCTGCTGCTGCTGCTGCTGCTCCGGTGACTCACGCTGGTGCTTCTTCTGCAGATCGTCTCCATGCTCTTCACCTCCATCGCCAAGCTCACTCCTGAGGTGAGGAGGACCGCCGGGGCTCCGCTGGAGCTTCCAGCGCTCCGCCCTTCACCTGCGCCTCTGCTTCTCCTCCTCCTCCTGCAGGCTGCCAATCCCTTCTTCAAGCTGCTCACCATGCTGATGGAGTTTGCCGGCGGGCCTCCGGGGATGCCCTCCTTCGCCTCCTACATCCTGCAGAGGATCTGGGAGGTAAGGCGTCCCGTTGGCGTCCTCAGGGTTCTGGGTGGTTCCGCAGGGTTCCTCTGACTCTGCGTCCTCCCTGGCAGGTGATCGAGTACAACCCGTCCCAGTGCCTGGACTGGCTGGCCGTCCAGACGCCCCGGAACAAGCTGGCCCACAGCTGGGTCCTGCAGAACATGGAGAACTGGGTGGAGCGTTTCCTGCTGGCCCACAACTACCCCCGAGTCCGAACCTGTAAGGAAAAAGCTAACTGGGTTCCGTGGTTAGCTCCTAGCATGTAGCTAGGCTAACGTGGGCCAGGAAGTGACGTAACAGCCCCTCCCTCCTCCCTGCAGCGGCGGCGTACCTCCTGGTCTCGCTCATCCCCAGCAACTCCTTCCGCCAGATGTTCCGCTCCACCCGCTCCCTCCACCTGCCCACCCGCGAGCTGCCGCTGTCCCCCGACACCACCATGGTCCTCCACCAGGTCTACAACCTGCTGCTGAGTCTGCTGGGACGAGCCAAGCTCTACGTGGACGCCAGCGTGCACGGCACCACCAAGCTGGTGCAGTACTTCAGCTTCATGACCTACTGCCTCATCTCCAAGACGGAGAAGCTCATGTTCACGGAGTACTTCATGGACCTCTGGAACCTCTTCCAGGTGGGTGCGCCGGCGCTAGCGGTGACCGTCCCTCCGCAGAGCTGATCAAATCCCTCCCTCCCTCCCCAGCCCAAGCTGTCGGAGCCCGCCATCGCCACCAACCACAACAAGCAGGCGCTGCTGACCTTCTGGTACAACATGTGTGTGGACTGTCCCGAGAACGTGCGCCTGGTGGTGCAGAACCCGGTGGTGACCAAGAACATCGCCTTCAACTACATCCTGGCGGACCACGACGACCAGGAGGTGGTGCTCTTCAACCGCAGCATGCTGCCCGCCTACTACGGCATCCTGCGCATGTGCTGCGAGCAGTCGCCCGCCTTCACGCGCCAGCTGGCCTCGCACCAGAACATCCAGTGGGCCTTCAAAAACCTGACGCCACACGCCAGCCAGTACCCCGGGGTGGGTTCCCTTACCGTCACCCGCTGCAGAAATAACTTGTACCAAAGAACCAACGTTCCCCTCTGAGTTAGCGGAGGTGGCTAACGTTGGAGCACCAGCGTTAGCTAACGTTGGAGCACCAACAACCCAGGGATGTTTTGATGCTATCATCAAAAATACCACTCAGATTGTTGAATTCTGCGTTCTGTGTGTGTGTGTGTGTGTGTGTGTGTGTGTGTGTGTGTGTGTGTGTGTGTGTGTGTGTGTGCGCTGCCCCCTGCAGGCGGTGGAGGAGCTCTTCAACCTGATGCAGCTGTTTGTGGCGCAGCGTTCCGACATGAGAGAAGAAGAGCTGGACGACGTGAAGCAGTTCAAGAAAACCACCATCAACTGTTACCTGCGCTGCCTGGACGGACGCTCCTGTTGGACCACCCTCATCAGGTACACACACACACACACACACACACACACTGGTTGGGTCAGACGTGGCTAACGGCTGTTCGTGCGGTTCTTCTCAGCGCCTTCAGGATTCTGCTGGAGAACGACGAGGACCGCCTGCTGGTGGTCTTCAACAGAGGACTCATCCTCATGACTGAGGTGAGTGTAACCATGGCAACCAAAGGGCTGCATGGTCCAGAAACGGGACCCGAACCCAAGCCGACCACGGTTCACTTCCTGCTTGTCTGCAGTCCTTCAACACGTTGCACATGATGTACCACGAGGCCACGGCGTGCCACGTCACCGGAGACCTGGTGGAGCTGCTGTCCATCTTCCTGTCTGTCCTCAAGGCCACGCACCCATACCTGCAGCGCAAAGGTGAGGTGTTTCCATGGCAACCTGACAACGCCAGCTGAAGACGTTCAAACGCGTCCTGAGTTTGGTAGCGTGAGTTAATAGAGGTCATTTACCATCATCTGGCCCCTCCCAGTCACCTGACCCAACCCTGGCCCCTCCCCTGTCACCTGGCCCCTCCCCTGTCATCTGACCCTCCCCATCTCCTGATCCCTCCCCCATCTCCTGGCCCCTCCCCATCTCCTGATCCCTCCCCCATCTCCTGGCCCCTCCCCCATCACCTGGCCCCTCCCCATCACCTGACCAGTTGTGCAGTTGTTTTGGGGCTGCTGAGCAGATGTGTGTGTGTGTCCAGATGTGAAGCAGGCTCTGATCCAGTGGCAGGAGAGGATCGACTTCGCCCACAAGCTGCTGACCCTCCTCAACTCCTACAGCCCACCGGAGCTGCGGAACGCCTGCCTGGGTAAGCCGCAGTCGCGCCCTGCAGGCCCCCCTGGGGGCCCCCCTGCAGGCCCCCCCCATGGGGGCCCCTGCTGTGTGGTTCTGAACCTCTGCTGCTGCTGTTGCAGACGTGCTGAAGGAACTGGTTCTCCTGAGTCCGCATGACTTCCTGCACACGCTGGTGCCCTTCCTGCAGCACAACCACTGCACCTACCACCACAGCAACATCCCCAGTGAGTCAGCCAGCACCAGAACCGTCCCGGCCCAGACAGGACGGTTCTGGAGCCCCCACCCGTCCCTCTGTCCACAAAGCCTTGAAGAGTGTGTGTTTGTGCGTCCAGTGTCGTTCGGGCCGTACCTGCCCTGCAGAGAGAACATCAAGCTGATGGGAGCCAAGAACAACATCCGCCCGCCTCGACCCGAACTCAACATGTGTCTGCTGCCCTCTATGGTGGAGAGCAGGAAGGTGCAGCCTGCCACGCCTCCACCGCTGCCGCGCCCTTCCTGTCTCTGCTCCCCACTCACCTCAGCCTGTGTGTGTGCGTGTGTGTGTGTGTGTGCAGGGAAAGGATGAGGTGTATGACCAGATGCTGCTGGACTACTTCCTGTCCTACCACCAGTTCATCCACCTGCTGTGTCGCGTCGCCATCAACTGTGAGAAGTTCACCGACACACTGGTGAAGCTCAGTGAGTATCACGAGTGTGTGTGTGTGTGTGTGTGTGTCCATGACCATGACCATGACCTCCTCTCTCTCAGGTGTGTTGATCGCCTATGAAGGACTTCCTCTTCACCTCCCTCTGTTTCCTAAACTGTGGGCGGAGCTCAGCCAGTCGCAGGTGTGTGTTTGTTCTGATGATGATGTCATAGCTCAACACACACACACACACACACACACACAGACTGAGTGTTTTGGCCCTTCCAGGCCGTGTTGGCTAAAAGCTGTGTGAAGCTGCTGTGTGAGGACCCGGTGTTCAGCGAGTACATCAAGGTCATCCTGATGGAGGAGAGGTCGTTCCTCAACAACAACACCGCCTACTCCTTCCTCACCTGCTTCCTGCACAAGGTGGGCGGTCACAGGGCGTGGGCGCGGGCTCTGACCTCCGTGCTCGTCGCCTCTAACTGCGGTGTCGTGTGTGAAACGCAGGTGCAGGTTCTGTCCGCCTCCAGCTGCTCCAACCTGGTGGATGTTCTGGTGACCAACCTGCTGAACGAGCAGAGCGGCCTGCAGCCGGAGCTGACCGCCGCCCAGTGGGCGGAGTTTAGCAAGAGCAGCGGCCAGCTGAACGCTGTGAGGACACACACACACACACACACACAGACACACACACACGCTCACCATCCTCTCCTCTCCTCAGGACCTCAGGGTTCTGGTGCTGCTGTTGTCCATCCACCCTCCTCAGACCGTCGACCCGGCGCTCGGCTCCGCCCTGCAGGAGCTGCTGGGCCGCTGCCGCCTCTGTGTCCAGCAGAGGAACGCCCTGGAGCTGGAGGCCAAGGAGCAGAGCAGAGGTCTCACACACACACACACACACTAGCACACACTCACTAACACACACACACACACTA
>BJFM01000367.1:0-16958 GCA_016586285.1 Arothron firmamentum
TAGGTTAGGGTCAGGGTTAGGTTCATGATAGGTTGTCAGAAAGGTGCAAGCCAACATTGTCTGAGGACGCCACTATTACACTTGTTTTTACATTGTTATACTAATGACTTTTTGGTTGGAAGTCTTTAAAATTCTGCTCAGTGAAAAAATGGCAAAAAGAGCGTTAATAATTCTCCGGATTAAAATAAATTTACACGGTCACGTTGTCAGCACAACCAGAAGAGCAGAAGTTTCTGTCTCTCCTTCTGCTGCCCGATCTCTGTCCAGGCTCTCTGAGCTCTGACCCTCCATGTTCTGGTCCTGATGTTCTTGGACCCTGTCCTGGTAGTCTGTACCCTGTCCTGGTGGCCTGGGACCCTAACAACCGTCATCGCCGCCACCGCCTCTCCTCAGATGTGAAGTCTGTTGACGTAAAGGTGGAGAACCTTCGATTCAGCTCCTAAATGGCTCCGACCAACCCCCACCCACTTTAACCACCCCTCCCCCACCCACTTTAACCACCCCACCCCCCACTGCCCTAAGCTGATGGAGCCGTTCCAAAGTCTCAGGATTCAGTGGCAGGTGCTACAGGGACGTCCCACAACAGACGCCATCAGTCTCACGTCCCCATCTGAAGATCTCCCAGGACCTGAATGCTTCACCACCGACTTCCAGCCTTCAGGAATCTGAATGATGGGACAATCTGTCCCCGCAGACGTGGGGACGGGAGGAGGACGAAGACGGCAGCCAGGAACAGAGATTAGCTGTTCTGGAAGGAGAGGAGCTACTCACCAGTTACACACACACACACACACACACACACACACACACACACACACACACACACACACACACACACACACACACACACACACACACACACACACACACACACACAAACACACACACATACACACACACACAGACATACACGCTGCCTTCTCTCTGCTTTTATGTGACTAGTTGGTTGGCTGATGATGTCATTGATTGGATGAGTGTGTTAACTGTTCCAATAAACTGCATAATAACCAAAACTGACCTTGTTTTTGTGTTTTAATGTCTGTTGTGCTGGAAGCCGAAACAGGACCTATTCAACTGTAATAATGGACTGTAATAACAGATAGTAATAATGGACTGTAATAATGGACTTTAGATTCCAGATGAAAGGAGGGAGCCATCAGCAAGCATTACCTGGTAACCGGTCTTTAATTTAGTATGTACATGTCACAGCCCTCACATGAAAGAAACTTCTACTAGTCAGTTTGACAGCTTTTGTACAAGATCACCGTTTTCAAGAAATTCACATCAAGGTCAACATCTTTTTCTTGGTTAAATCCATCAAGCAGAAAAGGAGTAAAGAAACAGAATCCACGTGAGGAAAGAGGAAACACGTTCATGAATGGACAGAAGCTAATATGTACATTACAAACCATACAAATTAGCTCTAAGATATAGAATTCAATACATCTGTTATATATTTACTGACAATGAAGAAGCCCCATCCCCCACAGTCTGAAAGTAATCAGTAGGGCTGCAACAACGATTCGATTAAATCGATTAAATTCAATTATCAAAAAAGTCGACAATTTATTTCAAAATCGATTCGTTGTGTCGCACACCTGTTGACGACACGTTGTGTCGTCAACTTCTACATCACAGTGCGACTTCATCACAATTTCACTTAGCTGCAGACATTTAAATAAAGTTATATTTAAAAAAGCTTAGCCGTAGACAGATGCGCACTGCCGTTAAACAACGTAGAAGAATAGAATTTAGCGGAGATACGGTAAAAGAGCGGAGCAGAGACAAAACAAGCGGAGCTTTTGACATGGCATGAAGAAACATAACGTCAGTCTCTCCTGGCGCTGGGCTATACTCATCCAGCTTGACAAGCATGAAAAATTAGTTCATTAAAAAGATGTTAGCATTAGCTCGTTAATGACAGTCGGGTATGTAGATTATCATTTGCTATCAATATTCATTCGTCATTTTATTCAGATTCTGGACTGTATGAGAGAGGACGGAGGAAAAATAGATTGTGTCTATTCTAAGAAAGAGATAAATAACTTACCACATCTACTGAAATTTGTTTAATTAGAATTAGAAGTACTTTATCCCAGTCTTGGGAAATTGATCCACTACAGCTGTATTTGTCAACAATGATTAAAACTAGAAAGTGTATGTATGTAGTATGTAATAAAATAAAATTTTGGGGGGGCTAAGAAAAATAAGTTGAAGGTGTAGAAAAAAGGAGAGAATGAAGTACAAAACAAATACAAAGGATGGGAGCTGCTGCAACAGGCTGCCAGTCACTGTGGCATCATATCTTGGATATGATGTATAATTAACACACTCTAAAATGTACAATTACCTTAAAATGACTTAATTATTACAGAAAAATTGACTAAACGTAATGTTATTCATCATTGTCTTACATTATTTGTTAAAATAATCTCATCTTTAATTGCTCTTTCGGTTAGTTAGTCACAAAAATAAGCCATGTGTTGAGTAAATGTAAAAGAATGTGCTATTATAGCTACATTCATGCATACTATCTTGAAACGAATCCTGTTTTGTGATTTGCATTTTTCTCCATTATTTATCATTTATTTGTTGTTCACGATGTTGTTTACAACTCATTTCTTTTAAACAACACAAAGACGTTTTGTACCCTTTACTTTTAAATGTTAGTTTAAATGGTTTTTTAAATTAGTCATATTATTTATCACTTAGCTCTGAAATGAGCAACGTAACATGTCTGCACTTTGAATAGTCTGTTTTCATTAAAGGGATTAAAATTTAAAAATTGCTTCTTTTTTTCGATTAATCAATTAATCAAAAAAAATAATCGACCGATTAATCGATTATTAAAATAATCATTAGTTGCAGCCCTAGTAATCAGATTACTCAGCCAATTGCACCTGTGCAGTAAGATGAGCACCCTGACTCATCTCTCCTGGTCCCTCCTGGTCTCCCCCGGTTTCTCCTGGTCCATCCTGGTCCCTCCTGGTTTCTCCTGGTCTTTCCTCGCCCTCAGACCAGGAGGCGGGAACTCTACATTTCTAGAAGCATCTTCACCTGCAGCAGCACTTCTGATTTCTATTTTCTCAAAGTTTTGCAGATGTGCTGGATAAACTGAAGATCCTCGTCCAACCGTCCACGCACGTCTCAAGAGAGGAACCTCTGAAGTTTAGTATCAGTTTGTAAAGAAACAGACATGAAACAAGCAACAAGGGCCAACAAAGTTTGGTCATGACGGTGATTTCTACAAAAGAATCCTTCTCTTGGATGGATGTGAGGACGAGATACAACTCAGGAACTAGCTGGAAGTGATGCTGATGAGGTTCGGCTGGGATGACAGTCACACCACTGCTCTGTATGGCTGACGGGCTGATGGGATGCCGCGGGTTCAAGTCCCAGACTGTCTCAGTTTTTTGCAGGTTCATTTCTCGGAATATCAACCAGAGGGAAAGTAGGGCGTGTCACTATGGTAATTATAGTCTGGACAAACTTTCTGTACCAGTTTGTAGTCGGTGCTGTAGAAGGAGATGAAGATGCAGATGACCTTGAAGGGTTTTGAGCAGAGCCAGGACACATGGCTCTGGGTCTGCTCCTGGTAGCAGGTCTTAGAGGGATCAAAGTTGCACAGCGTGTTCTTGGCCCCTTTCTCCACCTTTTCATACTCTACGCGACAGTTGAAAGACTTTGAGTCCTTGACATCGATGACAGACTGCTGAGCTGCGACATCAAACTCCACTATCTTGGTAGGAGGGACCAAGCTGACGGATACGTTGCCCTGACCCGTAGAGTTGTGGCGGAAGTAGACGCTGAAGGTGCCGTTGCCATGGTCCACAATCTTGCCTGTGATCAGCAGGTTGAGTTTGACAGTCTTGATGTTGGAGTGGAAGTCCCCCCAGCCGAACATCTTCTTGAACTTTCCCGTCTTGACCATCGGCCGTCGTTTAGCTCGCGGCCTGGAGTCCTGCAGCTCTGTGGAGTTCCTCAGCCAGTCCCAGAGGTCCTGCTCGGAGTATGGCTCCGGAGTGTCATAGCGAAGGTCCAAAGCTGTGCCGTTTTCTTTGCCCTGGAGAGTCTGTGACAGCAGCCTGCTGATGGACATTTCTTTACTACTTTCTGTCCATATGTGCTTCAGGCTTGATTTGGGGCTTCCTGATTTGACGACATTTGACTTGGAGGCCTGAACACCTGAAACCTGTTGAGACAGAAACAAAAAACAAATAAAGCAACCGTCAGGCCTGCTGAGTCACGATTCAGGAAACCACGTTTGGACTGTGAAGGCTGAGTCATCAGTTCACAGACACATAACACAGGCTGCTCCCTCCTTTCCTTCTCTGCCTTCCTTCCTTCCCAGCTTCCCCTCTCAGTCCAAAGACATGAATCTGGGGGATGAGTGAACTGGCAAGCCTAAATGGACTGGACAGGTAAATGCTGTCAGTCCTGCAATGAGACCCCGCCTCTCACCTGAAGGCAGCTGGGATAGGCTCCAGCCAGGGATGGAGTGGTACGAGATAGAGGAAGGGAAGGATGTATGGAGGGAAGGATCGATGGATGAACAGAGGGAGGGAGCGAGTACAAGAGAAAGATACTCTGGAGAAGTGACGGTCTGCTGAACGGTCACGACATTCAGCAGACCGTTAACAAAGAACCAACTGATAGCTGATCAGCTGAACCATTCATTACTAACCCTGGTGAGCAAATTAGACAGGAGCAGGCGGTCAGTCTGGATGGCTGATATCGATTACCTCATTTCTCCTGAACAGGGTGACCCGTAATGTGATCTGTCATGTGAGGAGTTCAACTTTTGTTGGTGTCTTCGACATCAATAACGAATAACGGAAAATATTCAATATAAGATGTATAAATGATTCAGAACTAATCAAACACTTTGTCCCAAGGAGAATATGTATCATTTTGATAGGTTTGTCTATTGTTTCAAAAGCAGACATAACACACACACACACACACACACACACACACACACACACACACACACACACACACACACACAGATGTCTGCGTGTGTTTGTTGTGTTTATCCACTTGTATATCCTGTTGAACACTTAACAATTCTAAAACATCTGAATGTATCTGCTGATTTTCTATTTTCAAAAAATGGGTTGCCGTTGATCAAAGACACCAAGACGAGCAAAGACAGCTCACGGTGCAATTTAGGTCCTCCTAATAAACCCAGGTTCGCCTCATGAATCCAGGACTTCATAATGGACCCAGGTCCTCCCAATGAACCCAGGTCCTCCTAATGGACCCAGGTCCTCCCAATGAACCCAGGTCCTCCCAATGGACCCAGGTCCTCCCAATGAACCCAGGTCCTCCTAATGGACCCAGGTCCTCCTCATGAACCCAGGTCTTCCCAATGAACCCAGGTCCTCCTAATAAACCCAGGTCCTCCTAATGGACCCAGGTCCTCCTAATGGACCCAGGTCCTCCCAATGAACCCAGGTCCTCCTAATGGACCCAGGTCCTCCTCATGAACCCAGGTCCTCCCAATGAACCCAGGTACTCCTAATGGACCAAGGTCCTCCCAATGGACCCAGGTCCTCCCAATGAACCCAGGTACTCCTAATGGACCAAGGTCCTCCCAATGAACCCAGGTCCTCCTAATGTACCCAGGTCCTCCTAATGAACCCAGGTCTTCCTAATGAACTCAGGTCCTCCCAATGAACCCAGGTCTTCCTAATGAACCCAGGTCCTTCCAATGAACCCAGGTCCTCCTAATGGACCCAGGTCCTCCTAATGAACCCAGGTCCTCCCAATGAACCCAGGTCCTCCTAATGGACCAAGGTCCTCCCAATGAACCTAGGTCTTCCTAATGAACCCAGGTCCTCCCAATGAACCCAGGTCTTCCTAATGAACCCAAGTCCTCCCGATGATCCCAGGTCCTCCTCATGAACCCAGGACTTCCCAATGGACCCAGGTCCTCCCAATGAACCTAGTTCCTCCTAATGGACCCTGGTCCTCTTGAGCAGAGTGTTTTTGAGCATGCACACATGCTGGTGTCACATCGCTGAACACAGCAAAACCATCCATCCATCCATCCATCCATCCATTCATCTGAGCTCTCTCTTCACCACAACAGATCAGTGCAGAGTCCGCATTACTGCAGATGCCGCACCAATCCACCTGTCGACCTTCCGCTCCATTCTTCCCTCACTCGTGAACAAGACCCTGAGGTACTTGAACTCCTCCACTTAGGGCAGTATCTCTTCCCCGACCCGGAGAAGGCACTCCACCTTTTTCCTGCTCAGAACCGTGGTCTCAGATTTGGAGGTGCTGATTCTCATCCTGGCTACTTCACAATCCGTAGCGAACCAATCCACCAAGAGCTGGAGGTCACGGACTGATGAAGCCAGCAGGACCACATCATCTGCAAGGAGCAGAGACCCGATCCTGAGGTCACCAAACCGGACCCCCTCAACACCATGGCCGTGCCTAGAAATTCTGTCCATAAAGGTTCTGAACAGCCTGGGCAGCCCCGGCGGTCTCCAACCCTCACTGGAAACGGGTTCGACTTACTGCCAGCAATGCGGACCAAGCTCTGACACTGGTCATTCAGGGAGCGGACGGCCCATATCAGGGGGCCCGACACCCCAGACTCCTGAAGAACCCCCCACAGGACTCCCCAAGGGACACGGTTGAATGCCTTCTCCAAGTTCACAAAACACATGTGGATTGGTTGGGCAAACTCCCATGCACCCTCCAGGACCCTGCTGAGGGTGTAGAGCTGGTCCATTGTTCCACGTCTGGGACAAAAACCGCATTGCTCCTACTGAATCCAAGGTTCGACTATCCAGTGGACCCTCCTCTCCAATACCCCTGAAAAGACCTTACCAGGGAGGCTGGGGAGTGTGATTCCCCCTACAGTTGGAACACACCCTCCGGTCCCCCTTCTTAAAAAGAGGGACCACCACCCCGGTCTGCCAATCCAGCGGCACTGCCCCCGATGTCCTCGCGATGTTACAAAGTCATGTCAACCACGACAGCCCTATAACATCCAGAGCCTTAAGGAACTTTGTGCAGATCTCATCCACCCTCGGGGCCCTGCCACCGAGGAGTTTTTTTGACCACCTCGGCAACTTCAGCCCTCAGTCCTAACCCTAACCCTAACCCTCCTTGTCCCCAGGCCCTGCCTCCTCACTGAAAGACGCGTCGGTGGGATTGAGGAGGTCTCGAAGTATTCCTTCCACCGATCCACAACATCCTGAGTTGAGGTCAGCAGCACACCATCCCCACTATACACAGTGTTGACAGTGCAGTGCTTCCCCCTCCTCAGACTCCGGATGGTGGTCCAGAACCTTTTCGAAGCCGTCCGGAAATGATTCTCCATGGCCTCACCGAACTCTTCCCGTGCCCTGGTCTTTGCCACCAGCGGGTTCGGGTGTTGCTGCCACGACAGGCACTGGCCACCTTGTGGCCATAGCACCGGTCAGCCACCTCAACAATGGAGGCACGGAACATGGTCCACTCAGATTGAATGCCCCCCGCTTCCCCCGGGACATGGTCGAAGCTCTTCTGGAGGTGGGAGTTGAAGTTCCTTCTGACAGGAGACTCTCCCAGGCGTTCCCAGCAGATCCTCACAATACATTTGGGTCCAACTCACCACCAGGTAGTGATCGGTTGACTGCTTCGCCCCTCTCTTCACCCGGGTGTCCAGGACATGCAGCCGCAAATCCAACGACACAACCACAAAGTCGATCATCAAACTGTGGCCTAAGGTGTCCTGGTGCCAAGTGCACATGTGGACACCTTTATGCCTGAACATGGTGTTTGTTATGGACAATCTGTGAAGAGCACAGAAGTCCAACAACAGAACACCACTCAGGTTCAGATCAGAGGGGGCCATTCCTTCCAATCACGCCCCTCCAGGTCTCACTGTTGCTGCCAACGTGAGCCTTGAAGTCACCCAGGAGGATGAGGGAACCCCCAAGAGGAGCGCTCTCCAGCACTCCCTCTAAGGACTGAGCTGCTGGCCATAGCCAGTACCTCTTATGATGATGAATAAAAATGGTTTTGAGTTTCTCTTGTCCCTCCTGGAGCCAGGCCTGGGGGCAGGGCACAATGGCGAGAGCCTGGTGGCCAGACCTTTGCCCAAGGGGTCCGGCTGGGCAGAGCACGAAGAGGCAACATGGGACCCCCCTTCCTGTGGGCTCACCACCTGCAGAAGGGGCCAGTGGGGTTAGTTGCACTGTGTGTTGGGTGGCAGCCGAAGGCAGGGACCTTGGTGGTCCGATCCTCGGCTGCAGAAGCTAGCTCTAGGGACATGGAATGTCACCTCTCTGATGGAGAAGGAGCCTGACTGGTCCGCAAGCTTAAGAAGTTCCGACCAGATAAAGTCGGCCTCACCACGACACATAACAAGGGCTCCGGAACCAGCCTTCTCGAGAGGGGTTGGACTTTCTCCCACTCTGGATTTGCTGATGGTGAGAGGCGACGGGCAGGGGTGGCAATTCTAGTTGCCCCTCGGCTCAGTGCCTGTACATTGGAGTTTACCCTGGTGAAAGAGAGGGTCGCCTCCCTCCGCCTTCGGATGGGGGGACGGATCCTGACAGCAAAACCAATCTGTGAATACTTGGGTATCTGCATTATTAATTGGAGATCTTCTCTTTCTTTCCAAGTTAAGGCTGCAGTTTCCAGCAGCCGATTCACAAGTTGAGCTGCTAAAGAGCTGAGACGTGTTTGGAGAACAGAAGCACCTGTTCTCCTCTCGCATCCACGCCACTCGTGAGCGTCGCCATCAGCTGTTTCAATCCTGAATTAATGATGCAAACAAAGCCAAATCCTCCCGGCAGCCCTCGGTAAGCTCAGTCTTTCTCCACTTTGGTCCCTCTCAACTAATCTTCAGTGTCACGCTTAATGAGATTTCCAGTTTGTGAAGTAAGTGGAGCAATAACCCCCCCAGCACAAGCCATCGTCATCGCCTTTCCCACCATCAGCTCTCCAACCACTTTCACTCTAATTCTCCTCTAAAGGATGAATTATGAAGGATTATTACGCAAAATTATTCAAACTGCAAACACAAAGTACAGGTCACTTTAAATGTGTTTCGTTAGTGTTGATAAGAGGAAGAAAATAAGAAACATTATTTATGTAGAAACATCTTTGCACTTAGCAAGAATAGTATCCTTTTCATTATGTAATAAAAGAGGTTCTACTGTTCATTATCGTGACCTCCACCAAGGGAGGAGATCATCTGACAGCAGGTGTTTGTTTATCTGTTTCTGTGAAAGTTCTGAACAAATTTTAATGACAAAGGGTTTAATCATAAAGCAACCTACTATGTTCTGTAACCTTGTGGGGCTCAGTCACATACGTGGGGAAATGAGGAGCTCGGCGGAGCTCCCAGTTCTCCCGGTGCTTCTAACATATCAGGCAGGTACTTACTCAAAGCCGCGGTACACCGCGTGAAACAGCTTGTACCTTCACACTGCGTGAAGATCGAAGTTCTTATCAACCATGGCCTCCTCTCTGCTGATTCCTCCTCCTTTACCTCACCTGCACCACTTCGCATCACCACTTTCCTGGATAAAGGTAGCTGTCCTCACGTCCCAGGTGAGAGCCGTTGTCTAGGCAGGAAGGAAAGCCTGCTGGACTGTGGCCTGGTAGGACTGGATTGAGGCCATGTTGACAACATCTCTACCAGCACCATCACCTCCACCCACAGCAGCTGTCTTGTTGGAATAAAATCCTGGTTGCAAACAAACTGAGCTCATCATCATTAGTCCAAACTCCACCCAGCTCAACTTTGAACAGCACATCTCCCACGTCACCAGAACAGCCTTTTTTTTTTTCCTTTTTTTATCTGGACAAATGTCCATCACCTTCTTCTGATCCATGACATCCAGACTGGACCACAGCAGTAGCCCCCTCTAACATCTGCATTCAAAACTCCACAATAAACATCAGGATATTGAGAACTCTGAACCCACTGCTGAGACCACATCACCCTCTCCACTAGAACCTCCACTTGCTCCCCATCCAACAGTGCAGAGCTCATCAATAAATCAATAAAATAAATGCGTTCTTGTTACTGGGACTGGAGGTAGTGGTGTAGGTCAGACCCCAGCCCCAACATCAGCTGTCTTCATCAACTCCTCCTCACAAAGAAATCTACCAAAGCCCCTGACCTCCACCAACATGTGCCAATGAGAGAAACACATCAGCCTTAACGCTAACAAACCTCATCTTCTAGCCAAACCTCTCATTCTCCGTCTCTTTACTTGAGCAGTTTCTTCTACGACTGCTTTAATACAAAAATATTGCTTTCCAATCCCATCAATTTCAATGTTTGCCACGTACAGAGCAACAGAGAAAATATTCTACAACCACAATTCAAGTCTAGATAAAATACCAGGAGCTTATCACAACCAGACACAGTTTTACCAAACTTGACACTTGTGATTGTGGTAAAAACCCAAACACAAGTAATTCACAAGACAAACAGCATTTGTCCCTAATGGTCTGTGGAGAACCTTGCTATGGTTCCAGTTTTTCTACCTTTCTAAACTGGATGGTCAGTGACTGAATGAAGGAGAGAGCGTTTCAGCCAAGGGCCCACACAGACCACAACAAGTTTGTGTGTGCGTGACAGGGACAGGAAACAGTCTGACTCTCTCTCTTCCAGTTTTTTATTAATTCATCATTTATTTCAATTAAATTCCCACCAGCTGATTTGTACTGAAAAGAAAGCTAACCTGCATGTTAGCAGCAAACAGTGTGGAACGAGTGGATCTGAGGCCAGCACACAACATGAATGTGGATTCTTGGTCAGATAAGCTGTAAATGAACAGGAGTCTGACTGAGATTAGCTCTTATCAGGCTGACAGGAGCCCCCTGGGTGAAGAAGAACATCATAAGCCACAGAGCTTTAGTCTGCTGCCCCTCTTTTCTGTCAGCCAAAGGCAAAATCAAAAGTCTGTGGCACATCTGAGGAGAGACACGGGTGGCGGCCACTCAAAGAATGCCATGCTCTGGATTTCATGTGGTGTGTCCCTTTCCACGTATCTCATCAGAGCAGAACAGCTGAGGCAGGATCGCTGTAATCCATTACCTTTAATTCCTTATCAGAGCATCAGCAGCTCTGAACTGGCTGAGTAGCTGCACAATATCTTCGTCTGAGAGCGTCTGACTGTGTGTTCAGCTTTGACCTGAGGGGCTGGGCTCTGAGGACCAGGGCTCTTCATACCTGCTGACCTCCTCTGCACATGTGACTTTACCATGGGATCAGTCAAACAACACACTCGGAGTCCACGCACACAACAGGTGTTCACAAGGTGACTTTGACTGTCACAACTTATCTATTGTCCAACAAGATCGACCTTTTGTACAAATAACGTCCACTTAAAACACTGATTGTCCTCAACAGCATCTGTGATGGGCCTAACCATTAATCACTGCTGACAGCAGAGACTGCTGGGAAATTCTAATGTACACGCCTGTCCGTGTGTGTGTGTGTGTGTGTGTGTGTGTGTGTGTGTGTGTGTGTGTGTGTGTGTGTGTGTGTGTGTGTGTGTGTGTGTGGGTGGGTGGGTGATCTTCTTCCTGATTAAACCCTAACCTTCAATGCACAGCCTGGTCCCTCTGAGCTCACACACACATTTTGGGAGCGTCGATGAGTTTGGACACGTCAAACATCTGAATTTGTGGGAGCACAAGTATTCAATGCAGCCCAGTTAAAGTCGAACCTCATTACTGCAGACCAGGACACACACACACACACACACACACACACACACACACACACACACTTGTCTAGATGTCTCATCTCTGTTTGAATTGGACACTAAGTTTTAGATGTGTCGGCGGCTTTGCTTTAGAGGATTTTCACGGTAGTTTGCGCTCACTCCAACAACTGGGGTTATCGGCTCGACACAACGTCTCTAATGGAAATCTAGCTGTTTGTGGATTTAGGATTTAGTCCAATGTCTTTTTGTTCTATTTTCTCTTTAGAAAAGAAAGATTAGAGATCCATTTCCATCCCCCATCGCGCAGCATGGAAGATTGTGTGTGTGCGTGTGTGCATGTGTGTGTGCGGGCGTGCGTGTGTGTGTGTGTGTGTGTGTGTGTGTGTGTGTGTGTGTGTGTGTGTGTGTGTGGTAAAATCAAAGCAAAATAAACTGAAAGTGTCTTAATGGAGCTGAATTTAATTGCGTGATAGATAAGGTGCCAATTGAGTGATTGAAAGTATTTCCTCATGTAGAAAATGTATAAAGGGGAAAAAGATGAATAATATTTGAGTGTTTCTACTTTCACAGCTCCCGTGCACATACATAGAACACATGCACATGCAAATAAGGAATATTATTACAGGCGGTTTAGCTGTGTTGTGCCAGCCTGGGCGAGACACTTCTGGATCTCCTGATTTCAGGCCTATCTCCAGGCTCCCCTTTCTTTCCAAGTTTTTGGAGAACTGCCAACTATAATCACTCTTGGATGAGCAAGGGTTTTTTGAGTTTGGTGGTCTTAAAGCCACAGTGTACTGTTGAGGACCCCGGTCCTCAGACTCACAGAGCTGGCACAGGGCTTGAGCTCATTTTTGCTCAGAGCTGCTCTACAGACACTCTCACACTCCCCCCTCTGCATCCCTCAGACCACTTTGCATTCCGTTCAGTATGAGGCTCCCTAGCAGCCCCCTGCTCCCTCACCCATGGTCTCCTTCCATCACAGTCTCCCACCCACTTGTCCTCGCAGGTCTCCTCCACTCTGTCCACTTTCAGCATGTTCTACTCTCTAGAGGTGAAAAATACCACCGAATCTGCTCTAGCCTGAGATCATTTCTGGAGAGTCTGTGTCCTCTATAGACCAGGACTGCTCCATCTGTCCAGCCACACAAATGTAGTGCACCTGAAGACCTTGAGAGCTACCACTGTCTCCTGGCCCCCTTCTCTTCCTGCAACACTGCTGAAAAAACAAGATCAACAGCACCACAGATACTCGCACTCTTCTCCACCTTCAAAAAAATGCCAAACCCACCTCCCCAACTCCTGCTGCTGACTTCACAGCTGACAATTTTTGCCTTGTTTTTCACAGAGAAAGTTGCAGATATCAGCTGCTAGTTCTCTGAGAAGCCCACGAGTCCAGCAGGCAGCCATCCTACTGCATGTTCTCTGCCTCCTTCCCCACATTTCCCGCTCTCATTGAGAGCCAGGCATCTAAAGTCTCTGGCATGTGCACGCTACTGGACTCAAGCTTACCTATCTGGGCTTTCAGTCAGTGTGCTGTGCCAATGTCAGCCTTGGGCTCCTCATCAGCTCTATACTGGGATCCCCAAAGATCTGTGCTGGGGCCGCTGCTCTTTGCCATATCCACAACCTCGCAGGGGCCAGTCATCCCCTACTATGGATTTTAATTCCAGTGTTATGCAGATGACACCCAGGTGTACCTGTCCTTTCCCCCAGTCATCACTATATTGACATCCAAACTGACTGGTCTCCTGCCCCTACCAAGACTGTTTGAAATCTTGGAGTCATCATTCATGATCAGCTGAGGGTTTCCGATCATGGAGCCTCAGTCTCCTGGTTGTGCTGCTTTGTCTTGTTCAGGCCCTTCTCAACCCAGCACGCCGCCCAGCTGCTGGTACGAGCATCATGATCTCCCGTATCGATCAACACGATGCCCTTCTAACAGGTGGAGCCGCTTCAGGTGGTCCAGAATGCAGCAGTGAGTCTTCATCCAGCTGAAGGGCCTGCGTTAGCCCCCTGCTGATGCAGCTTCACTGCTTACCTGTAGCTGCCCACATTAAGTTCAAGGACCAGCTGGATCTGTTCTCTCTTACTGGAACATTCTTGTTCCAGCCCATGGTGGCCTCATCTGCTGCGTTCAACACGAGCGTCGTCTGGCCAAGCCATCTGTCCAGACACACTGTCTCCACAGCTCCGCACTGCTAGTTGGTAGCCGTGCTGGTAGTTTAGGACTGGAAGCCAGTGTGTTGTTCACATAGGTCTCAGTTGCATTGAGGCTTGATTTCGTCTCACTGAAAGTCGCTTTGGACAGTTTCTGCTAAATGACTAAAATATAAAATGTAACGCTCAACGTGAGGCCTGACAGACTGCTACGCTCCCTCCTCCACCCCTCCCCCACCCCCAGCTACCGGCCCGACTCTTGCAGAGCGAATCCATCAAAGCGACAGAATGAATTAATGCTGAGACACCTCGGTACCTGTTAGGAGGAACTCCCATCAGCGGTAATTGATTTGATAAATGCTCCACAATACACAGAGTGAAGGGATGAGAGAGGGAAAATGACAGAGAGATAGAGGAAGACAGAGTGACAAAGAGAGAGAATGAAAGAGAAGGAAAGAGAGACTCAGAGAAGAGAGACAAAGAGAGCAGGAGTTAGACAGAAGTGTGAAATTGCACAGATTATGTAAAACTCGTGTTCTGTCAGCTGGAAGAAGATGATAAAGTGACTGTTTAGAATATTCCTGGAAGCATTTTTACCACAAAGAAATTCTGATCATGTGTTCAGTTGGTCCATAAAGGTTCTGGTCCAGGTGAGAGAAAAGCAGTCCAGGCCAGCAGAGGCTCAACTGGACTGTTGGGAGGAACTGGGAGACGAGGGTTCTTCGGCTCTGACCAGTTTGGCAGGAGCTGGGAATCATGAGTTCTGGTGAGTTCTGTTGGTTGCAGCCATGATCCTTCACTGGCTCCTTTCAGCAGCTCTTCTTCTCTGGATTCCTCTGGCTCGAGCTCGTCTGCTGCAGAAGAACCCGGCTCTGCTCACAGGCAGGTTCTTCCGTGTGTCAAACATCTGGTGAAGAGAGTGGAAGGTGAACCTCCAGCAGCAAAGGAGATCACGCTGTGGTGCTCCTTCTTTGCTTGGTGGTTTCTTTGACGTAGTTGTTGTTATTGTCTATAAAAGACAACGACAGGTGAGCAACCGCAGGTGAGGCGTGCATGTGACCACGTGTTGACAGGATAAGTGAACCTCAAAAGTTCACATCAAAGAACAAAAGAAGGGATTAATTAAAAAGTGGAAATGAAGAGTCATTTTCTCAAGAAGATACATACAGAGAAGACCTCCTGCTCCTCCTCCTCCACCTCAACCTCATCCTCCTCCTTCTTCTCATCCTCTTCTTCCTTTTCCTCTTCCTCCTCCTCCTCCTCCTCCTCTTCCTTATCCCCCCTCTTCTTCTTCCTCCTGATTGACAGCTGCCCATCATTCATGTGCTGCCATCAGAGAGATGATCTCCTGAGGAGCTGTGTGTGTGTGTGTGTGTGTGTGTGTGTGTGTGTGTGTGTGTGTGTGTGTGTGAACCACACACTCAGAGCTGAGGTGGTGTGTGGAGGACGCTGGGGTCCCAGGGGCAGCTGGAGGGTAGGAAGCAAGTGGGTTGAGGTTATCTAATCTGCGCCAACACTCACAGGCGTCTTCACAGAGCTGCTATCAAGGCGACTCCACAGGCTTCCACATAAATACACACTCAAAGGCCAAAGGCAGCAGTGGCAGCGGGTGGGTAGGTATTGCACCTGCATTAAGGGGCGGGGCCGGACTTTTTAAGGAGAAACTCTCACACTCCTGTTTCCTCCTGTGAACCATGAACACCGCAGAGAACCTGCTTCACCAGTGGGAACGAGCGTGAAGAAGCTCTGGTCATTAATCATGACTGCCACACACACACACACACACACGAGTAAATGCAGGAGTGTGTGTGTGTGTGGGCAGGGTTTGAGCCATGTTGGAGCCAATGAAAGCTGACCTCCTGTACGAGGGGTCTGAGCTCCAATGAAGGCTCCAACTGGGTCTGCTAGCCTGGCTAGCTGTGGGTTGCTAAGGACACCAAAAATGGGCTGTAGCGGACCAGAGCCGGAGCACCAGCTAGGTGTATGCTAGCTCCACCACCACCACCACCATCACACCTGATGCAGCTGAATGTGGGAGCGCCTCTCCCCCGGACAGCACGGTCTGTGTGTGGGGAGGCTGTCTGCGCCTCCGTCCTCGTACCGGACTCTACCGGCTGTAACTGGCTGCCGGGCCGAACGCTCTTTCTCCTGCAGGGCTTGGAGGATGTCTGTGTCTCACAGTCTGTCTCTCTGTCTCTCTCTAGTTGTGGTTGTGGTGTCAATTCAGTTCACTTTAGTAAAAACAAATTCAGACATATCTTGTGAAAAATGTATTTTCCGTGAACCTTCAATCCCAGAAAAAAACTGACCTTAGCTGGCCACCAGTTTTCCAGGATGAAGCCATTTTCTTTGCATTCTAGCGACCCCTATTGCCTGTCGGCGTGACTGCAGGGTGAACGTTCAAATTGTCTCCACAACTGAAACCCACATTTAGATGACTTTATTGAGGAAGAGAGCAGCGACGCCCCCCCAGATCAGAGTCACCTGACAGCAAACTAGAGCTGCTGACTGGAGCCGACTGGCTGCGACTGCAGGGACACTGGTGCTGCTGGTCCGAGGGTGAAGCGTGTGAGCAGCTCTCAGTCGGACCTCTCAGCTCTTTCCGATGAAAACGCAGCGACGCCTCCAACAGCGATAAGAGCTGAGCAGCACAAGAGGTCAAGCAGACCCACAGAAGCATCACTTGGATCACATCTGGGTTAAAAGCACACCGCACAGCAACTGCTCGCAGGCCGCAGACAGCCCCCTCAAGTGTGAGTCTGTGTGTGTGTGGGGGGGGGGGGTGTGTGCATCTTTTTAAATTATGTAACACTGAATGAATGTCTACGTTGTCCAATTTCTGTGATATCTTAAATGACTTCATTCTTAGCTGATTTAATGATCATCAATATGACAATGTGATAAAAACGTGTTTAAACCTGCAAGATTTCAATTCTTTGGATTCGGATATTCAATTTTTTTTCTAGCAAAAGAATCGGAAACAGATTTGTGATAATGAAAGAGGATGGAGAAACAAAATATAGAATAGTGGTGTGTGTGTCTGTGTGAGAGAGAGAGAGAGAGAGAGAGAGAGAGAGAGAGAGAGAGAGAGAGAGAGAGAGAGAG
>BJFM01000367.1:28766-43703 GCA_016586285.1 Arothron firmamentum
CCTCCTCTTGTCCTCCTCCTCCTCTCCTCCCCTCCTCCCCTCCTCCTCCTCCCCTCCTCCTCCCCTCCTGCTCCTCCTCTCTGCTCCTCTTACCTGGGCAGGGGACGGTGCATGTCTCCTGTAGAACCACGTGAGGCTCTCCATCCACGCTGGGTTCCAGGTCTCCACACAGCTCCTCCTCCACCATGCTGCTGTCCTGCTGATTGGCTCCGTCGGACACGAAGCAGGAGACGTTCCTGAAGCGCAGCCCTTCTCCACACCTCGCCCCCTGAGGAGACACAGCAGGAGGAGGTCAGCACGCAGCTGAAGCTCTGCTTCTCCAGCAGCTCTTCTCACAGCTTATCAGCTCTTGTTTCTCAGATAGAAGAGAAGCAGGAAAACGTCCAAAACTCTTCTGAGACGAAGCTCCAGGCAGGAAAGAGGAAGACGAAGAAAGAGCAGAGAGAAGCAGGCCTGATGGCTGACCTCAGTCCTGCACTCGGACCAGCTGCTGTAGCGCCAGCGGAAGCAGGGCTGGACCAGACAGGGCTTCCACTGCTCCACCTGGGTGGGGCACGGCCTGCCGTCGCCCTGCGGAGCCTGGACCACCGTTCGCCTCCTCCACAGCTTCCCTGCAGAAGAGCAGATGGAGGCAGGAGGCGAGTGACTGAAGGAAGCCGCTGGATGCTGACGCTGAACCGCTCTCTGCTCGTTGCTGGGTGAGGAGCAGAATCAGAGCAGCTGGAGTTCTCCTCGGGTGAGCTTGGGCCTGCTGGACCTCCGTCATCTCCTGGCTATCAACCTGAGCAGCTGAGCAGGTCCCAGGCCGCTGTGGTCTGAAAGTGCTTCTAGATTCTTTGCTCTTGTACAGATGCTAATATTCCTCTGGCTGCTGGGGTCTGATCATTCTGCCTTCCTACCTGATAAGTGTCCACCTGGAGCATCCCTGCCTCCTGAAGGAGTCTGCAGCAGATGTACGACCCACCTACGTCTAATCTTGAAAGTGCTGACTGGGCCCCTGAGCCCTGGGAGGAACACCAGGCAGGAAGCGAGGCGAACACAAACCTGCCAGCCCACACGTGTGGGTGCACTGGGACCACGGCGACCAGTCAGACAGCTGGCAGTTGACGGGACATTCCACCACGCAGGAAGCGTTCATCTGCCACTTCCTCTCTAGGCCCAGCTGGAAGAGAAAGGAGGCCCTCAGCGCTTCTGCAGACGCAGCTCGCGCTGGTCTGGAGGAAGCCACGCCCACCTCTCTGCAGAAGGTGAGATCCACAGATTTGCCGTCGCTCCGAACGCAGTCCAACATGCGGGTCTTAATCCCGCCTCCACACACGGCTCTGTCGCTGAGCTGGCAGGTGCTCCAGTCTGGAGGACAGGTCAGGACAGGTCAGGACAGGTCAGGACAGGCTTAGAGTCTTCACCAGGCTCTCCTGAGGAGGCCTCAGGCTGCTCACCAGTGATGTTGTAGGAGTAGTGGAAGCAGTTGCTGTTGAGCGTGCAGGCCTCCGTCTCTTCGGTGGGGGGACACGCCTTCTCTGCTCCAGGCTGGCGGAGCGGGTAAGCACCTCGTCTGCGGGTGCTGTTCACATGACATGGCTGAGGAGGACAATCATCAGCTGAGAACATCCTGCCTGCTGCCTCTTCACAGCGCTTCAGTATCACACAAGCCCAAACATGAAATGTCCTCCTACCAGTGGACACGGGCTCCAGCCCCCCCAGTCTGATAACACACAGTCCTCCGGGCAGGGCAGGCGGCTGTTTCGCGCCCCCAAAGGCATCTTCTCTGGGTCACACAAGTAGTCCTCCACCTGCTCAGACGGCCCATCTACAGTGTTGAGGACACACCTGGAGACAGTCCACCATCAGCAAAACAACCTGTCTGCAGGCACAGACAGCCTGGACACCTCCGTGTTGGGGCTGATCTTACCGGACTTTTCTGGTCTGAACACCTTCACCACAGTTGTCCTTCAGGTCCACGTTGCTGACCTTCCACACGCTCCACGGCTCGGCCACCCACACGTACTGACCGCAGTCACTGAGGCACGGAACCACCTCGTACACCTGACACCAACCACACACGCTTCAGCGCTCCAAAGAGGGACAATCCGTTTCACCAACGGTCAATAAAATGGTGTGGTTACCTGAGCCTGTGGATGGACGCATCAGCAGAGGACAGCAGGGACACAAAGAAGTTTCAGTCATGTGTTTAATCTGCATCCTCCCCAAAATATCACCAACATTCAGTGTCTGAGAGGGTGGTGTCAGGCGTGGTGCAACAGAGGCGGAGGAACGTTTCTTGCCTGGTTGACGTGGTCCAGTTTGGGACAGGGTCGTCCACCGTTGTAGGGCTTTTCTCTGAGCCACTTGGAGCGAACTTTGACTCCACTTCCACAGGACTTACTGCAGCGCGACCAGTTGGACCACTCGCTCAGCTTACAGTCTGACGGACAAGCGATGATACAAGCCTCCTCGATGTAGCCTGGAAGCAGGAAGCAGCACGCGCTTTAAGGCAGCATCACCCAGTCTTTATTCATGTCCTCCTCAACGCAGCATCAACAGGTGACGGCAGGCTGGTGCTGCGTCTGTTAGCTAACAGGCTGGTGCTGCCTCTGTTAGCTAACAGGCTGGTGCTGCGTCTGTTAGCTAACAGGCTGGTGCTGCCTCTGTTAGCTAACAGAAGCAGCGCCAGTCTGTCCGACAAGTTTTTTCAGGAGAATCTGCAGACATGATCAGGTGAAGCACGTTTCTCCGACTACGTATTCACGCTGTCATCTGCTGTCAGAGGAGGTACTGATGATGACCTCTGCTCAAAGGTCACAGCAGCTTAGCCTGAGACCAGCAAGCACCTGTGAAACCCTCAGACGGAGGGACATGGAGACGTGCATGAACTTTGAAGTGGCTCTAGCTGACTTGAGGTGGATCATGCGGAGGGGACTGAAGGGAGACGGACCGTGGCTGTTACAGCGAGAAGTCTCCACGATCTGGTTGTCCTGGTTGTAACACGCCATGGCCTGGTAGCGGTACCCTTGGCCACACTCTTTGATGTCGCCCTGGACCTTCATGCCCAGCTGACCCTCTAAGCGGCCCCCCTCAGGGAGGACACAGTCGGACCAGTTCCCCACGGGCTGGGCGTTGTATTTGTTACAGGGGCAGTACTGGGTCTCACTCAGCGGGTACATCTGATGGTTCCTGCACTGGTCTCGCTTCTTGCTCTTTCCTGCACAAACACATGGATGCGGTCACAGGAAGTCAGGACGCGTCTGTACAGACCGCAGGCGGGGCTGCTGGAGGCTCAGGGCTCCACTCACCCATCAGCACCCTCTTGCGGGTCCGGACCCCGATGCAGTCGGCTGTGCAGGGGGAGAACTTGGACCAGTTGCTGAGCTGGCAGTCCTCCTGGCAGGGCAGCTGGCAGAGCTGCGTGAGAGGCGGCATGGTGCTCGCAAACTTCAGACAAGCTTCAACCTCGGCCTGAGAACCGTCCTGCTTCCGACAGGAAACGGCTGAAGAGGAGAGCAGCAGTCAGCCCAGCTGGAGCGCTCTTCCTGGCTCGGGTGACCCCGAACCAGCTAAGTCTGCTGCTCCAGGCTGCAGGGAGACTTCCCAGCATGCAACCTGTCCAACCTCTCCTTTCTGTGAGTGTGTGTGTGTGTGTGTGTGTGTGTGTGTGTGTGTGTGTGTGTGTGTGTGTGTGTGTGTGTGTGTGTGTGAGCAAGATGTTCCACACCTCGAACCTGCATGCCAGGTCCACAGGTCTCCTGAGCTCCAGGACTATCCTGACGCAGCGTCCAGGGAACCAGTTGGCATCGTCTCCATTTGTGGGTTTTCCACCTGCAGGAGGTCAGAGGTCAAACTCTCTCACCTGCTACGTGCTGACGCTGGCGTTGGAAAATGCAGGTGCATCTGAGTATGTGGAGCTCACCTGTAGCCCTGGCACACAGACGGAACGTCACACTCCCTCTCCTGACTCAGCGTTTCGGGACAGTCTTGTCCTCCGTTGGCTGGCGGCTGGCTGATGATGCGTTTGCGGTACTGCTTCTTTTTTCTGCTGGCGTCTGTGCAGAGACGAGAACGGCTGCAGAAGAGGCTGGGGGGCGGGGCGACGCAGACGCAAGCGCCGCTGCTACGCAACTGGCGGACAAACTGAGGGACCTTCAGCTGTGATGAGGACGTCCTCCGGCAGTGATGTTGGCTGGAGGACGTCCTCCAGCCAACATCACTGCTCATCTCAGGTTTCATTCCTTTGGATGAATGAAGCTTTGAGGAGGACAAACAGATGGAGAACTCCTCCATCATCAACATCCACACTCTACCTGCGTCACAGGACGATGGACAGGGCGTCCAGTCGCTGTACGGCGTGACCACGCAGTCTCTCCTGCAGGGCAGCAAACAGGGTCTGACCGTGTCCGGGCGCACGCTCTCAGGACACCTGCAGAAGAAGAGCAGCAGTCAGCAACGCTGGCCCACGTCTGCATCTCCACCGTCTGGCTGAGAACCTCCGCTGGAAGCAGCTGGAGGCACAGCTGGATGACCTGGCTGCAGTGGGCGTGGCCTCTTCAATGGCCAACCTGTCAGGCTGCTCGGATCCACTCAGCTACCAACTACTTCTGACAGTTAATGCAGGCTGCTGATTGGCTGGGAGAGCCCAACGGTTAATGCAGGCTGCTGATTGGCTGGGACAGCCCAACGGTTAATGCAGGCTGCTGATTGGCTGGGACAGCCCAACGGTTAATGCAGGCTGCTGATTGGCTGGGACAGCCCAACAGTTAATGCAGGCTGCTCATTGGCTGGGACAGCCCAACGGTTAATGCAGGCTGCTCATTGGCTGGGAAAGGCGTTACCGGCTGGGTAATCCACAGGAGTCAAATCCATCATTTTGGATCAGGAATTTCTTCACCACACTTTGCTTCTTTAAAAGTGAAGTCATTTAAAGACATTGAAAGCGGTGTTGGAACAGCCTGAGCGTCTGCTCTGGGCGGCTGCTTACAGGCTGGAATCCCCTGTCAGGTCTTACGCTTACTTTTTGGGAGGAACCTGGCCCACGTTGACCCGGACACAGATGACTTTGCGAGTCTGCATGCCCACTGAGCAGGAGGCGTCGCTGCCCCGGCTCTGGCCCACAGAGGCGTTGCTGGAGGGGATGGACGTGTCCTCCATGCACTGGCCCCACGTGCCCGTCTGCCAGTGGTACACGGTGCACGGATGCTCGTTGCAGCTCCTCACCTCCTGCAGGGCGCTGATGTTGGGACACTGAATTCCACCTGAGACGATTCAACAACAAACAAGAGTCAATGTTTGACTGCATCAGGATCAAATCAACACAAGTGAAGAGAGAGAAGAGGAGAATGGAGGAGGAGGAGGAGGAGGAGGAGGAGGAGGAAGGAAGGAGGAGGAGGAGGAGGAGGAGGAAGGAAGGAACGGACGCTGGACAGGCTGAGGCAAAGAGCATCACAGACCCAGCAG
The DNA here is from genome assembly GCA_016586285.1 of Arothron firmamentum. Lineage (NCBI taxonomy): Eukaryota > Metazoa > Chordata > Actinopteri > Tetraodontiformes > Tetraodontidae > Arothron > Arothron firmamentum. The sequence goes on from BJFM01000367.1 coordinate 34,215, forward strand.
AGCCACCGCTGAAGAGCAGACCTGAGGAGAGCTGCTGGAGCAAACACACCCTGGACACACGATGGACATGTCTCCATCATAGATGCTCTGCTGACCCTGCTGACCCCTGCTGACCCTGCTGACCTCTGCTGACCTCCGCTGACCTATGCCGACCTCTGCTGAAGTATCTCCGTGCTGCTGCTGCTGCTTTCCAGACTTCCCGTGATGAGGAGCCGTCCTCTGGTCTCCTCCTTCCTCTGATGGTTCCCGCCCACCTCCTCATGTGCAGCCCCGCCCTCCCTGCTGACCAGACCTGATCGATGCCGTCAGCAGCGATGAAACAGCGCTGGCGTCTGTCCAGCGTTGCTGACGACTGAATGTCGTTACACAGAGGTCAAAGAAGAGGCCTTCAGGAGGGGTGTGGCCACGCATCTCTTCTCAGTATGTGAGTGTCAGCTTCAGGGTGGGGGTGGGGGTGGGGGTGGGGATTTGGTTCACCTAGAAGCTCTGGCAAAAGCAGAGGGTTCTCTAAAGAGCCTGATGCTGCAGCTAGCGTGGGAGGTCCTCACCTCAGACTAGTCCTACATCTCATTCTACTGTAAGAACATCAAATGTACCAAAAACTGGACGAACCAACGACAACAAGGACGGACCTAGAAGAGAAGTTCAAGAGGACTGATGTCATAAAGGCAGAGCTTTCATCTGGCTAGCTGAGGGGGGGTTCTGGCCCCCGTTCTTACCCTGCATCACGGTGACCCATGCCACCACCTTGGCTGTCACTGCAGGGGAGCACACACGACACACATGACACGCGTGACACACACCTGACACACACACCTGATGCGCCTGCTGCAGTCTGTTGGTGTGTGCTAGCTAGACGGGGCTGTCAGGGCTCTTACCTTCTCCGGCGTTGTAGGCCAGGATGGAGCGCGCTCTGGTCTGCTTGCCCTCCGTGTTCTTCCCCGAGCAGGTGTGTGAGCAGTGAGACCAGCCGGTCCAGGGACTCAGCGCGCAGTCCTTCGGACACGGCACCTCGCACAGGAGCGGCATGGGCAGGATGGCGTCGCGGCACAGCTGCCTTTCCACAAACTCACCTGGACGGACGGAAGCACATTTCACCCATTAGAGAAGCCCGGGACCTTGACCTGACGGGACCTGGGTCCCCTGGCACCCGCCCAAAAACCGGCCGATGGTGACACACTGACTTGAAGAGGACTGACAGCAGACAACAAAGGCAGTATGAGGGCGGCTGCTGCTGGGTGGGGTCCCGCCAGGGTCACGGGGCGGTCCAGAGTGGAGCTGCTCTGAGCTTCCTCTCTCAGGCTGAACGTCAACAAGGATTCCAGGCAAGCAGATGAGATCTACTCACCATCACTGTTGACACACTGCACTCGTGGGATCTGGGTTCCGGGTCCACACTGCTTGTCGTTGTCAGGGAGACACTCGTCCAGGGTCGCCACCAGCCAGTCGTAGCAGCTGGGCTCCTCACATGGTATGGCCTCCACCAGGTGGGGGCAGTTCCCAGTGCCTCCGGTTGGTTCGTTGATGATTTTCCTCTTCCTCAGTTTGAAGCCTGTGATGGAGCAAAGCCAGTGTCAGCAGGGGTGGAGGGATCAGCACAGCTGTTCAGTTAGGTGGTCTTTAATCGCCATCTGTTACCAGATGGACTTCACGTCTTTCATGACAGGAAGTGCAGTTTAAAGATGGAGGTGTGTCAGTCTCCATGTCATATTTCTTCCCCTGTTTTTAGGCCTGGTGGAGCAGTGCTGGTGCTCTTCCTTTACTCCACCCTGCTGTGATTCCATGATGCTGGGGCTGGGGGCAGTCAAGGTCACGTCCTCTGAGGTCTGCATCAGGCAGATAAGAGAGCCGAGGCCTGGAGCGTCTGCAGGACGCAGCGAGACCTTTTCTATCACATTTGTCTCCCGCTGCCCTTCATACGCTTTATTCCATCAGCAGAACGTGTTCTGCCGCTCGCAGACACACCGATGGCGGTGTTATCGATCGGCTGGGGGGGTTAATCTATCAGACATACGTGAGAACCCGGCACTTTAAACAATCCCTTTAAAAGCATCTGCAGCAGAGACCTAGCTAAGAAAGAATCATCAATCAAACTAAAAAGAATTAGCATCATCATTAATGACACACATCCTCCAAGCATAGAAATACAAGGATGTGTGTGTGTGTGTGTGTGTGTGTGTGTGTGTGTGTGTGTGTGTGTGTGTGTGTGTGTTACTGAGGGTAGTAATGGGCAGATGAGTGAGTAATGGGCAGATCCATTGTTTTTCCATCCTACCACTCCTGTCTTTGGATTTCTGGACCCTCGTTAATGACAGATTGCAGTCAGTTTGGCTTTGTCGCCCCCTAGTGTCGACCTGCCATGAGTGTCGAACCTGCGGGGGGGTCACCAGGTCTTTGGTGCTGTTCTAGCGTCTGACACTGCCCCTGCAGCTCCCTTCAGGAGCAGGAATCTCAATGTTATTTTAATATTGCCAACTACAACCCAGCATGAACTCCACCGACTGCTTTCCACACACAGATGCATCATGGGTGTTGTGTGTTAAAAGGGATTGTTGTGGTTCTTTAAAATAAGAAGGTTCTTTGTGTTGATGTGCTGTGGGCTCGTCACCTTTCTTGCTTGACTGGTCCTGGCAGTTCTCATAGGTGCAGGGTCCCCAGGCGCTCCACGCAGACACCTCACACTCGACGGGACAGCTGATGTGGCAGAGCTGGGTGGTGTTCGGAGGCAAGTCCAGACAGAGTTGACCGGCCACTGGCCGCAGGGCTGCAGAAACACGCAGAGAACCAAAGCATGAAAGAACATCACATCTGAGAACAAAGCAGAACGATTCAATCATCTCTGAAATATGGAGAAAGTTATGTGACAGATGTGGTTAAGGTTCCACACCGTCCTCCACGCTGTGGGTTTGAACTCAGTCTAAGGACCTCAAAGTCAGACTTTAGTTAGCTATTCATTTAACCCCCCTTAAACCTCCAACAAACAGATCAGTCATGTCAGTTATTCTGCTGTGGGCATCTCAGACTGGTCCAGGTCCAGGTCTGGGTCTGACTTGAGCTCCAGTTGAGGGTTCAGTAGAGGGCTGGGTTACTGTGGGCACATTGCTCAAAGGTTCAGGTCAGAATCTCCGAGTGGTACTGAACGCTGGAACTGAACGCTGGCGACGTCCAGGTGCTGGAAAGGTTCCTCTGGAGTTCTGATGAGAGCCCTGCGACTGGATCTTTCTCTGTGTGCCTCCTTCATGTAACCTCTGTAATGCTAACACCCGCGTGCAGGAACAGCAGTTAATCCCTGCAAGTCCCAGTCTCCATGGAAACGCTGGCTGCAGCGTTAATGACGTTCAGCAGACGGTTCGTGTCATCACCGACTCAGATCTACGGCCTCGCACGGTCGCTTCCAGCCCCTGTGTGCCTGCTAATGCTGCTAACTCTGCTAATGCTGATAACCCTGCTAATTCTGCTAACTCTGCTGATGCTGCTAACTCTGCTAATGCTGCTAACTCTGCTTATGCTGCTAACTCTGCTAATGCTGCTAAGACTGCTAACGTTAAAGCTCATGTGTCAGTTTTTATCATGGCCATGTCGGGTCTGACATCTGTAGATCAACTAGTGTCCAAATATGACTGATTGAAATGTGACTCTGCGCTTTACAATGTTATTACAGTGTTATTATGCTTATATTCATGCAGAGTTAATACACCACACGTTTGTCTTGTAAAACATTTGTAGCAAAGTTACCCTCTTTGCCCCTGAGGGAACCAGGGTCACTGCTTATCTGGACACAGTAGACCTCCCGAGTCTGGATCCCACCACCACACAGACTGGTCTGGTTGCCCCGCCGCCGGTCCTGCTGGCTCAGCAGCACATCCACCCTGCACTCGGACCACTCTGTGGACCTCCAGCTGTACCTAAGGAAGAAACCAGGTTCAGGTTTGTGTCCCGTCCACTTCAGTCTGACCTCAGGACAGCCCTCTCAGTTGTCCTTGCTGCAGAAAGCGTGTTGATCACTGCAAGAGTCAACCACAGAGGGACGGTGTTTCTGCTGCACCCTGAGCTCAGAAAACACAGACCTGCTGCAGCTCCACTCGCAAGTCCCCTGGCAGCAGATTGCAAAGACCCCCACTTCTGCAGGACACCCAGGACACTGCAGCCATCCTGTCCTGCAGTCTGTCCCCAGCAGCTCACAGACACACAGACTGCTGCTGCTGCTGCTAGGAGGACCACTACTGACGATACTACGACCAACAATACTGCCAACAATACTACTACCAACAATACTAATAACAATACCACTACCAACAATGCTACTACTGATGATACTACTACCGACGATACTACTACCAACAATACTACCAACAATGCTAATAACAATACTAATAACACTACCAACAATACTAATAACAATACTACTACCAACAATACTGCCAACAATACTGAAAACAATACTGAAAACAATACTAACAATACTACTACCAAAAATACTAACAATACTACTAACAACAATACTACCAACAACAATACTAACAATATTATTAACGACAATGCTACCAACAATACTAATAACAATACTGCAACTAACAATACTGCTACTAACAATGCTGCTACTAATACTACGAATACCAATACTACTAACAATACTGCTACTAACAATACTGCTACTAATACTACTAATACCAATACTACTAACAATACTGCTACTAACAATACTGCTACTAATACTACTAATACCAATACTACTGACGATACTGCTACTAACAATACTACCTTTTCCTTCAGAGGACAGCATGGGTTGGTTAAAGTTAACTGCTTTAACATGTGTGCAAACATCTGGAAGACTCGTTTGTCAGCCAGGTTTTGATAAAAGTGAGCTAAGCCCAAATGTGGTAAAGCCTTCGGCTTTCTGAGACGGACTTCCTGTGCCCCCCCCTGGTGTACATACTCGATGCAGGGCTGCACGCCATCTCCCTGGGGGCTGCAGGGCTCGGTCTCCTCCAGCTGTGGACAGGCTGTCCCACCACCTACTGGGAACTGGCTGACCCGTCTGCTGCGGGCGCGCTGTCCTTTGGGCCCATTGGGGTCGTAGCAGTCCTTGGAGCAGGTGGACCATTCGGACCACTCGCTCACCACGCAGTCCTTGGTCATGACGCAGGCCTGGAAGGTGAGCGGTGTGGTCTCCTGGGAGCACATGCTGGTGGAAAAGATGTAAAGTCATGGTCAGGGACGGGTTTGACTCTCTCGATGCTCAGTCAAGCCTGAGCTGGCTCAGTCTGAAGGTGTCTCATCATGAAGATCAGTCACCTGCACCCTCAGGTCCCACACAAACCCAGGAACATTTGAGTGCTTCCTACCTGAGCGCCTCCACATTCCCGTTCTTGTGAACGCAGCTCACTTCCCTGGTCTGGTAGCCCACCTGGACATCCCAGAATTTCCCTCCAGGCCTGTTCTGACGGTTCCTGTTTCTCTTCTTCTTGATGAGCTCTTTGGTCTCAGGGTCTTTCACTTTGCTGCGCTCTTTTAACTTATCCTGAGCCCTTGCTCTCAGTTTTTCTCTCTTTTCTTTATTTTTGGCTTTTTTCTGTCGCTTTGGCCTGTTTGCCTGTCTGGACGGCCTGTCTGGTCTCTGGCGGGCACGGCCCAGTTTCTTGGTTCTGGATGGTTTAGCGCGCCCCGTCTGGGACCTCCGGCCTGCTTCTTTCTCCCCCTCTGGGGTGTGTTTGCCATCTGCCTTCAACTGCGAGTTACCGTCGCCAGACTGCTTGAGACCGGTGCTGCTTGGTGTCTCACCTCCTTTGGAAGGTTTTTCACCCTCTTGGGGACGTTTTTCAGTTTCGGTGGCAAGTTTGGGACCTTCTGTGCCTGGTTCCTCTGCATGTCTGGCCTGCCGTGGCGCTGGAATAGAGCAGGGCCCCCAGGGTCCGACCCTAAGGCTGTACAGGCCCTCATCCCCCTCACACTGCTTCAGCTGGCAGGTCTGAAATTCAGTCAGGTTTGGACAAGCTGCACCTCCAAACAGCGGAGGAGCTAGGACAAAACGGATCCGGTTCTGTAAACCCAGCCCACACGTTTTAGAACACGGAGTCCACACACTGAAGTTAGAAACCACGCAGTCCTGTGGACAAGGGATGAGACAAGCCTGCTCCAGGCGTGGTTTCGGCTCAAAGTACTCACAGATGGCATCTTGTGCCGGTTCTCCTGATTTCTGGACACAGCTGACCTCGCGGGTCTGAATGCCCTCCTCGCCACGGGTGCACACTGAAGGGGGCTGCAGGCCCGCGCTGCGCATTGAAATTGGGACACACTGGTTCCAAGCACCGAGCTGCCAGTCGTAGAGGTCTTTGTGCTGGTCACATACCCTGAAGCAACTTTGCTGGTTGTTTGGCCGTTCAGTCTGGTTGCAGTTGGTCAGGAGGGTGGTCCAGCCCTCCGAGTGGGCACACCAAACCGTCCTGCTCTGGTTGCCACCGGGTCCACAGCCGCTACCCATGCAACGACCCCACGGACCTGGAGAGAGGAGAGACCAGATTAGTTTGATTTGTACTGTACAGTCCAGCCCACGTCCAGCCACGAGAAGACGGCGCATCACCGACAAAAGATGTGGGACACCCCGCAGAGCCAGAGCCCAGCTAGAAGACTACAGCCACAGCAGAGACCAGACTATACCCAGTCCATCTATCTGTCCCAGTACAGCCAGTCTATCTGTCCCAGTATACCCAGTGTGCCTCCATTACACCCAGTACAGCAGGTGAATGTGCTGCCTCCTGATTGGACAGCTCTGCAGGTCACCTTCATTTATTTCTGTAAATAATCAATATTTCATAAAAATGTCAACAGTAGCAGCTGGATTAACAAGCTGTTGGCGAGTGTCGATCCGTACTGATCGAAAAAGCTGTGAGCAGCAGAAACACTGCAATTGTGACTGATTGATTGATTGATTGATTGATTGATTGATTGATTGATTGATTGATTGATTGATTGATTGATTGATTGATTGGCTTTAACATTTATTCATAACTTATTTATCCTCGGAACTTTTGTTTTTCTGGAAACTGGTCATGATGCATGTTTGCTGACTGGCACTGGCATGCTCTGGGATCATGGAAACCAGTGTAAAATCACCACAGCCCCTTCTTTCAGAAGAGACACTTCAGCAACATCTGGACCATCAGACAAGCTCCAGCAACATCTGGAAAATGCCCCTGCTTGTTCTCAGCCAGTGTTGAGGTAGGGAAACACCTTTAACGGGTTAGGGTTAGGGTTAACCCCCCGTGAATGTTTGTTTCTGAGACAGACTAGGGGTTTCATTTTGTGAGACGTGACTTTTTAATTGTGTTAAAGTCTGACTGTGACCCCGGGTTTCCACCAGATGCGGTGCGTCTCCGTCCGTCCTGATTTCTGCCATCCAGCCTTTCCCACCAGATGCGTCTGGATGGACGGAGACGCCGCAACAATCTCGCACAATCCAGTGTGTCCGGAAGTCGGGTGCAAAGAGAAAATAAAACATCCGTGAAATTGTCAAAATAAAAGGTCCCGTATTTAGAGCCATCTTCTTCAACAGGACGCCGAAAATGACATCACCTACATGCTTTTGAAGATATTGTGTCTTTTTTTTTACAAGAAAAAGACATTAAATATTGTAAACATTACCGTAATTTTACTAATTTCACTTACTTACCATCCACTTACTTACCACTTTCTTTCCAGCCATGTCTTTTTTAACATCGTCCTTATAAAAGGATGTGAATAATTGTACACAATGCTGTGGTTTTGTACTTCTATGGCGAGTCTATGATGACAGGAGTCCCGCAGGACCTGTTACCTGTTAACGTCATGTGGGCGGGCTCCTTTGACACAGTTGTAACCGATCACTCTAAATACAGGAACTTTAATTTTGACAAATTCCTGGGTGTTTTATTTTGCCTTTGCCCCTGACTTCCTGTGCCACATGCATAAATGTGCTAGTTTGTTGCGGCCTGCTCCATCCGTCCGTCCAAAATAGAAGCGATGCATATTTTTCCGGAGGGTGAGGGGGGCCCTCCGTCCAGTAGCGGACGGAGCTGCAGTCAGTGGACAGACACACTGACTTGAATGGAATCTAATCAGGAGGAACGGACGGACGGAGACACAACGCATCCAGTAGAAAAGGGGGGTTACTTTTGTTGTTGTTTGCATGTTCTGCATGTCCAGCATGTAGGACTTTTGTGGACTTTAACAACAGAAGCTGAAAACAACACCAAGCTAACGGAGGTCTGGGACGGTGCAGAACCCTCAGAGGCTGCAACAGCAACCACAGTTCCACACCATACATCATATATGACCCGAGTATTTCCAGAGACACAACTTCATCAATGTTTCCTCTTCATGTTGTTGATCTAAAAATGAAGCAGCGGAAAAAATATTGTGTGTCCACTGACATTCTCAGCAGACCCGAGGCTCTGCTCTTCAAAAAAGAAAAGCAGTCCTGAGGGAGCAGAAGGAGGAAGAGGAGGATGAAGAGGGCACACTGAAGGAACGATGAAGATGAGAGGAGGACTCAATGGTTACAACTGCCCTTTAGATGAAAAGACATTAGTCAGCTCAGAGCAGAGACAGGAGAGGCTAACATGATTGGACTGGGATGGAAAGCATGGCCAGTGGACTCCCTAAGGAGGAGGAGGAGGAGGAGGAGGAGGGGGAGATGAAGGACGGGGTTGGTGAAATGAGATTCTGAGCCAGAGGCCGTTCAGGTGGATGCTGATGCTGTGAGCAGATCTGCCAATCATCTGTTGGTCCATTCTGATGCAACACCAGCAAACACTGACCTCACACTCAGAGCCAGTCAACAACCACAACCACAACCACAACCACAACCACATCATTACCGATCATGAATGCAAACGGTGACATCATCGCCACAGCAACCAGCACCGATGGCAGAGCCTCACTCAGTCAGACTGGACACCAGCGTCCACCTTTTCAGGAAAATAAAGCTCATTTCTTCATTTTGAACTTGCTAAACATCAGAGAAACGGTGATATTTTCTGTGATTTTTTTTTGTTTTTGTCTTTTTCATCAAATTGATGACTGTATTTAATATTTTTACAGATTTTGGTCGGTACTCATGAACTGCATCCTTTCCATTCATGACATCAAACTTCTGTCAGAGTCTTTCTGGTACTTCTATTTATTAGAGCGTGCTCGCTGGCCTCGGTGGGCGCGGCAGCAGTGATGCTAGGGGATCCCTGTTCAGTAAGCAGGGGCCCAAAGAGGACACGACCGGCGTCTCATCGTTGTCTCCCAACACAAATGTGAAGTGACGTTAAAATCCAAAGCAGAACTGAAGCGTGAGAACGTCAACACTCACAGAAACAATCATTTCTGACACAACAAGCTCAACGTCTGAGTCCATACAGAGGCAGCCTGGACCAGACCAAACCAGCCTGGACCAAACCAAACCAGCCTGGACCAAACCAAACCAGCCTGGACCAGACCAAACCAGCCTGGACCAAACCAAAC
>BJFM01000368.1:0-22513 GCA_016586285.1 Arothron firmamentum
TCTCTATAGCGTTAGGGTTCGTGCAAACCTGCACATACAGCAACAGTGAACAGGTGAGCATTTCTAACAAATCAAGTTGCTACAAGAACAAATATAAAGGCTCAAGTCAACATTATCAACAAAATCTGAAATCCAAAAATATTTTGGTTTAGATACTGAAAAACTAAAGGGTAATAAAAGAAATACAATTAAAATAATAAGTTTCTAATCAAACAAGCTGTAACTAAAATTTAAATAAAGTGCAATTGAAAATATTGCCTTATAACCTGCTGATGAATTTGACAATTTAGCAGTCTTCATTTTTGCTCTACAACCTCTGCAAATCTGTGACAAATGACCATTAACAACAGTCTCAACAGTCCTTTTTTTTTTTTACATGCTGCAACTCCCATTTTATGTTGACCTCTTGATGAGACACTTGGGCCTGCCTCTCAGACGTGATCAGATCCAGTCTGGGTGGAATGGGAGAAAGGCTCACTCTCAGGGTATCCAAAGTTAGATCTTTGTGAACAACTGGACTTGTCAAGGTTGATCCTCGAAGACGTTTCGCCTTCTCTCCAGAAGGCTTCTTCAGTTCCAAACTGAAGCCGCCTCACCCCGTAAAATACAGAACATTTGGTCATGGAGAAAATTTGCTAACGTAAATTTGGCAAGCTGCACAGAGACGACGCGCGGAGACTGTTCACGCTGGTCAGTCCCTTAGTCAGTCAGGATGCAGAACACAATGCACTGTTTAAAAAAAGCATAAAAAAACTGCACTAAAACAATCCGCGAACCAGCGAAGCCGCGAAAAGTGAACCGCATTATAGCGAGGCTTCACTGTATATACATATATATTAATGTCCTGCCTCTGTCTACTTACAGTAACACAGGCTGTTTCCAGCAATTTGTCAAAAAAAAAAAACCCAAACATCTAACATATTCCCACCGATGACAAAAGCCTGCGGGTTGATTCTTGCTGAAGGTTGTTTTTATAATCAAGAGGTTTCAGGAGTTTTTGGCTTGAATCACATTTAAAGGTTGAGTTGTTGCACAGATCTTCTTCCGCCAATCTTTGTGGTCGATAACAACTGCTTCTTGGGAAGGAACAGCAAGTCAGAACTGAGCCTTTTGAGAAGGAAAAATAGCAAAGAGAGAGAGAATCCATGCTGCATTCATTTGAAATACAGGAGCAACGTTGATGTCACCTTTTAATTCACTGCTGATAAAAAGATATGTGCCAGACCTGGATTTATGCTGTTAATGCAGTGCTTCAGCTATTTATTTGCAAGTTATTCATTACAAATATGTTTATTGGTCATCTGGATCACACTCAATACTTAACAGAAGGAAAACTTTCACTTTAAGAAAATGTAGTAGGTTTTGAGTAGCTGAAATATAAAGGAAAAAATGAACACTTGAGAATTAATTCAAATGCACTTGTAGATCACACTGACACTGACAAGTGAAACGACACCATAAACCAAAGAAACATTTCATAGTATTGCAAAGAGAAATACATCTCCAGTAGTATTTGATCTTCTTCTGCTCCATGTTGCTTCTGATATCTTTACATCAACAGAAATCTAGAGGTCATTAACTGACTCATTTGGGAAGCAATGATATGAAAAGCAAACAACACTCCTGCACATTTAGGCAAGCCAACAAGACCAGCTTGGTTTTCTAAACATCATCTGAAAACAGCTTTTGTTAAGTTGAAGCTCATTTAATGGAAAACGAATAAATGCAGCTTCATGACAAGTAAGTGCAAGCAATTAAATATGTCATGGGGCTTTAAAACATTACTCAATTATTCATAGNNGTAGTACTAGTAGTAGTAGTAGTACTAGTAGTAGTAGTAGTACTAGTAGTAGTAGTAGTAGATGTAGTAGTTGTAGTAGTACTAGTAGGAGTACTAGTAGTAGTAGTAGTAGTAGTAGTGGTCGTAGGTGTAGTAGTTGTAGTAGTACTAGTAGTGGTGGTGGTAGTAGTAGTAGTAGTAGTAGTAGTAGTAGTATTAGTAGTAGTAGTAGATGTAGTAGTTGTAGTAATCAAAATCCAAGGGGCCAAAGCAATACCCATCACAATCCAAGGGAAAAAGAACAGGAACATCTTAAAACAGCACTCAAAACATGTGGTTACCCAGACTGGGCCTTCACAGAGACCTCCAAAAAGCGGACAGACCGCAGCAATGAATAGGAGAGAAATAAATGTCACGGCATTTCTGTCCCCTATCTCTTTGGAGTTTCAGAAAAACTCAGGAGAATCCTCCAAAAACATGACATTTCAGTACAGTTCAAACCCTCCAACACACTTAGACAAAAACTGGTGCACCCAAAGGACAAGACACCAAGACACAAACAAAGCAATATTGTCTATGATGTACAGTATGGTGGACTGAAAGTGCCAAAATTAAATAAATAAATGCATCATTAAATAATCAATTAAATGTGTCTATATGTAATTGAAATTTAATTCAAATTGTATTCAAATAAATGCATTTATTATTAAATGTGTCATTGATTAATTAAAATACTAATTCATTTAAGGTAAGAAACATATGTAATTATTTCACTAGCTAATTCATTCATGGTATATATAATTATTTCACAATTTAATTATTTCATGGTGCTTGTGTTGCAGTGGGTGGGCAGATTCCAACACCTGATTGGTTACCCTGCACATCAAGTCAAGGCAAATCAATTCCACATAATGGATTGATTTAGAGTTTGTGAGCACAGTCCAATACACTGGGTGGCGCTATACACCTCTCCGTTGGTTTGGATGCTCTATTAAACAAAACTTTATTGGCAACCGCTAAAAATCTAGACTTAATCCTCCGGCCCCAGTGTTAATACAGCGTCAAAAACCTGCCCAGAGCTGCTGAGAGAAGCAACGAATTTGACCGAGGAAGCTCTGAGCAGAAGTCCTCTGGCTCCGGCGCCTCAGTACCAGCAGATACCTGCTGCTCCATCACATGGCTCCACATGGTTACACCTGTCCATGGTAAGCTAAATGATTTAATGTTAGTCAGGTGTGCTACTAATCAGTGACTCGGGACACAGGTGGGGGGTAAATTAAATAACATCTGGGTTTTAACTCCAACAACTTCCAAAAATCCCTCTGCTTTACAGGCTACATGCTCGGGGGTCAGTCCTCCATGGAGGAGAGCACCTGCTTGGTACAGAGGGCAAGGGGAAGGTGCTCTAGCACCACTTGGTGTCTGTGCACCATCACATCCTATTTGAAGTCAACGTTAGCGCTCATCAGCACTAACTGAACGACGGACACTGGTTGAACTTGTCCTCTGGGTGTCGGAGATCATTGCATAGTTTTGCATCGTGCTGTTCATCTTTCTGTCGTCAAAATGGTATTTCTGAAAACACGTCAAGGCCGTAAGGTGGCGTATTTCTCTAACGGGCGCGTGAGGTGCAACGTTGATCAACGACATTGATTGACAGGTAACGATCCGATCTTCATTCTCAGAATGAATAACACTCAAGTCAAGCCATCGTTTCTCAAGTCAAGTCCCGAGTCTTTCACTTACAGGTCTGTTGCTGCGGATTAATGAAATTAATTAATTTGTGTGCTAATTTTAAACATAAAAGAACACACTGGACATGACAAACTGATTCCTGTAAAATGTATAACAGCACAAACAGAATGTATAAAAATGTGGAAGGATTAAAGGCGTGTTTGGGCTACAAGTGGACCTTGATCACAGTGGGGACATGCAGTTTGGGGGTGTCCAGCGGTTCACAGCATAGTATAACACAATACGATGAAGTGCACAGTTCTATGCATCTCCTGGCATTGATAAACCCGGCAGAGGAGATGATGTCACGTGAATTCCCCTAATACCACTCTATTTTTCATTTTGTTAGTGGGCAGGACTTCAGAGCCACCCACCCACACAGAATAAAACTCCTGTTCGGGCATGCGTGGAGAAAGTGCCTTTTATGGTAATGTCTGCCCCCAAGTATTCAATCAAATCAACTCCTGTACACAAACAGGGTGTAGGAAGTAGGCTATCTACTGAGTGAGAGAGATATTTGTCCAAGACCGAGGAGGCACACTGAAAGTAACGTATGCAGGTAGGTTTGTGGGTTAATCATTGACAGACACCAGTGCTGAAGTTATCTGTCCTCATTGCACACGCGTTAAGAAACCCATCCAACTTGTTTCAGCCTTAAAATCTGAACTCTGCTTGGAGGGGCTGTCTATGAAAGCCTGCACCTCCTTCTCCCACTACCTGTCTGTGCATCTGCCTGTTCATTCTACAATGCAATAAAAGAGTGAAGCAGGTGATAGTGGGTGGAGGTTGATCACAGTAAAAGAAAAAAACAACCTGTATCTTGTCAAGAAGCGCATTCTCCGCCCACATGTCCTCAGGCTTTTACAGGCTTTATTTAAGAGATTAAGTTTCTCCCTTCCCACCTACACAATCCTCTCTATTTGGAGCTGCTCAGGTAAGATTCTCACCACCTCTATATGATTTAGTGATTTGGTTTTGCTGTTTATTGTCGCAAAATTTACAAGAGGCAGCCACACAGTCACATGAGGTAGAGCTCACCTTCAGACAGAAGGGTTCAATATGCATATCACTGCTAAGTTAGTAAGTTGCTAAGTTATCTTTAAAATAAGTCTGAATTGTTATCTAGTTACATCTCTTGGCCTCTCAGATGGGGTGAGTGTATCCTCTAAATAAATCAGTATGGAAGTGTTGTAGTTGCCCCTGGGTAAAATGTCTGCAAACAGTTTCGCTTTGCCTAATTACAATACTCACCTACACTCACACCTATATGCTTTGCTTTGATATGTTGCCTTCCATGAATGGGGATGCATTTATTACTACAGAAAAAAAATAAAAATAAAAAAATAACTTACATCATCCACATGCCACATTAGTAACAATAACAGATTGATGTATCACGTTTAATTATGGCTCTTTTTGAAACAAAACGCTCGGAATAAATCCTCTTTCTGACAGCAGCGTGAACGCTTCACAGTACTCCATACTGGGCGCAACAGACAAACCTGGATTTGTAATATTAATGAACAGATGGAAATCAGATTGATATTAATGCATCACACACACACACACACACACACACACACACACACACACACACACACACACACACACACACACACACACACACACACACACACACACACACACACTAAACATTTTCAAGCCTGGCAACACTGTGGACAAAGGTCAATCATTTGAAGACAGCAATGTGAAGGTTTTAGGCAGAGGCGACGGACGGTTGGACAGAAGCCATGTCGGGCTACGACAGCTGTCCCTGAACGGACGGGGAGGTCAAAGGCATAACCTCTGAGTACTCTCCCCAAACAGGTCAACACCCAGGTGTGTTGTTTACCTAGGTGTAAACAATCCACTTTCTCCTGGGACATGTGACCCTAAAGACTCACCTGATGGGCCCCCCGTTAGGTGGGTTATATCAGCCTATGTCTAGCTGATGATTCAGTCCTTTCATACTGCATTAGCTTAAATAGTATTAACTCCCACCAAACCAGGATGAGAGGAGAAATGCCCTTTAGTTGGACAGCATCTTCAGCTGACCTTTGTGGACAATAGATTAAATGGCATTCCAGAATAAGTCCAGAGAGTACCTGGAGTTTTTAGGAAAAAGCGTTTTGCTTCAACTTGAAATTCTGCGCGCACAAAAATGTGATAAAGCCAAACAAAGGTGTTCTTATTGTTGCTTAACTGATGTTGACTGAGGCAGTTCCAGCTGGCCTGCAGTCAGCGTACATCAGCTTGCAGGAGCTGGCAAACAATCGATGAGCAGCAACTCTAGGGGCGATGCACGTTTTCATAAACTTGTTTGTGACACAATTGGAACCATTATTTTGAAGGACCGCCCATGTTGATAGGTAATAAACCCCAATGACTTTGCATTTTATGAAGAGGAAAAACAAAAGTGTAAAGTTCAGAAAGAAACATAACTGTCCTCATTAACATTTAAAATTATGTTTGTTAATCACCAAACTTGTTCTTCCTCTCCCGAACACAGGTGCTGTGTGAACAAATGAATGTGAGCAGATTAGCTAATGTCACAATGACTGACACAAACATTTACTATATGAATGTTGCCCTTATTTCATTAACAGAGTCCAAACACTGCAAAAATGCCTCCTCCGGGTGTGTGCTTGAACATTCTGGAGGCTCGTAGTAAGCAAAGTGGCCATGGCAGTGCCAAGGACCCAGAGAAGTTCCTCCAACAAGACTACGAGCAGCTGAAACAGTACTGCCTAATTCAAGGCTTGAGGTACATCGACGAAAGGTTCCCGCCTGACAGGAGTTCCATCGGTGAAGGGATACTCGCCCCCTCAGAGATGGACCGTGTGGTGTGGCTGAGACCCACCGTAAGTTCGGCCGCACTGTGTCTGTCCAGGCTTTCATCCTGGAAAAATCTTTCGTTTTCAATTTTAGCTTGACTGGCAGATGCTTATCTAAGAAATCCTACAAAATGAAGGTGGCTGTAGTCTTTTTTTTTTTTTTTTTTTTCAATTAGAGGGTGTTTCACTCATTTAAGAAAAGGCTGCTCCGGAATCATCTCTGAGGTCACATCTCCCCACTCTGTTAATAATTAACATTTAGAATGTACTTATTTACCTATGCCATGCAATCATAATTTTATTATAGGAGTATAATAGGAAGTAAATGTTTTATGAACAATATCAGTAATAGCTATTGGCCATAAAACATTTGCTGCCCATTATAATAAAACTATAATAGCAGTGGCCAACATCAGGAACAGATAATCATGTGTAACCCAAATCAGACATTGTTCCCTGAACAGAGTGAACAGGATAAAAAAATGCTGTCACAATTTATTACTATAAAAACAGAGGAGTGTTTGACTCAGGTGGATTAAGTAGGAAAAACAAACCCTTTCTGGAGCTGTTTGAATGATTGCAGGTATCCAATTTTTTTTGTCTGGGCGCATTATTGTGTTATTATAACAGTGAGAACAAATAAACCAGCTCTTCACGGGATGAAAAAACAAAATGACTCCTGTTTTAACTTGTCTTGTTTCAGAAAATTGTTCCTAATCCACGTTTAACAGTTGATGGGATTTCACGGTTTGATTTTGGTCAAGGAATACTTGGTAAGAATGGTTTGCTGATCAAACTCACCCTTAAGCCTACAAAAGTGAGTATCTAAGAGTGGACTGAGTCTGTTTCACCCTCAGGGAACTGCTGGTTCCTGGCGTCTTTGGGAGCTCTGACATTTCAGCCTGACATCTTCAAACAAGTTGTGCCCTTGGAGCAAACGTTTCAGGAGGATTACTGCGGACTTTTCCACTTCAGGGTAATTTCAAATCAATTAAAAGTTAAACAATAGAGGATATTGTATTTTTTCAGTTATGTTGTCATCATACAATTAGGGGGTGTTTCACTCATTCAAGAAAAGGCTGCATTTGTATGCAGTAACAAACCTGTGTGTTAGTGTTTGTCCACATTAACAGCCAGAATAATGCCAATCTCAGATTATTATTCAATCTTTTGTCTTTCCTTGAACAGTTAAATCCACTCAAAATCCCCCTATTGCTCTGTAAATTAGCATCTCTGATTGAGTTTTATTTGCATGCTCCTGTTGTGTGAATCCTTTTTTACAAGCAAGTGATGTTTCTCCTTTTTGTTATTTCAGTTCTGGAGATTTGGAAGATGGGTCGATGTGATAATCGATGACAAGCTCCCCACCATCAATGGGAGTTTGATCTTTGTCCGCTCCAAAGAGTTGAATGAGTTCTGGCCTGCCCTGATGGAGAAAGCCTACGCCAAGTACGCAAAAAAGCCTTTGTTGCATCTCAGACGTTGTCGGGCACGTACTGTAGGTAAGAGCTGTGTGGAAGTTCTGGAAAAATGGATGTGGCCTGCTTTTCAGGGTGTGTGGGTCCTACGCCGACATGAACGCGGGCTCTCCTTCCGAGGCCTTGATGGACTTCACTGGCGGCGTCCATCTTTCCATCCAGCTTTCGAACCCTCCAAGTAACCTGTGGGAGTTGATGTTGAGAGCCGGACAGTCAAAGTCATTAATGTCCTCTGGCACACAGCAGGGGGTGAGTGGATCTGGGTGACCCAGTCACACCAGAGGGAGCAAACAGGGGAGCGGGTGTTGAAATACTGGGGATTCATTTCTGTCAATGAAGAAGAAGGTGGAAAGAAGGTGGCTTTAGACCGATGTTAGATGCAGCTGCTCCGACGGCAGTCATGTGGTCTTTATCCAGCCTTGATGAAAAGTGATTGGTCTGTTTGCAGGAGACATCAGAGAACACCGTACTCCCAAATGGATTGGTGGAGGGCCACGCTTACACCATAACGGGAGTGAAAGAGGTGAAGGATCCGTCTGTCCGTCCATCTGCCGGGCAGGCAGTGATTAAATCGCATATCGGAGTTGTGCTTAACTTTTCTGTCTACTGTGACTCATTTTTGCCCAGATGCTACACCAAAGAAAGGTGGTGAGGCTGGTCCGTTTGTGGAACCCATGGGGCAAAGGAGAGTGGAAAGAAGACTGGAGCGATCGGTAAAAATGACTCTATTACAGAAGACACACACCTCCACCCTCCCAAACTGGTTTTCCAGTGACATATGCATGCTAGCGAGCATTCTTGCCCTACGGGTGTCTTGGATTGAAGAACACATTCTGTCTTTACGGTGAATGTGTGTAAAACACTGACATACCAGCACCTCTCGCTGTCTGCTAGGTCGCCGCTGTGGAGAACTGTGAGCCCCGAAGACCGGAATCTTTGCCTTTCTGTGGCCGACGATGGAGAGTTCTGGTGCGGAAACGTTAACCTCTGTACCCCAGTGAAATATTTCACCAATGAGTGTGAAGTATCTGCCACTATCCCTTGACTGTTGCTTCTATGTTGCACCTATGTTTTTAGTGTCATATCAAGCACAGCAGAAATATCGTGTGTTTTTGGTCGTCGTTCATGTCTTTACCAAGAGGACGCAAAGCTACAACTTAGTTGGAGGGATGCACAAAAACCTACAGGAGAGGAATATATACACATACGTTTAGATATTCATAATATCATTTCAAATATCTACAGGATGTGCCTTGAAGACTTCTGTTCATTTTTCACTGATTTCGATATATGCTGCCTGTGCCCCTCCTTCCTTGATGGAGAAGAACCGAGTAAGTGGGGCACGTCCATGTTCGAGGGCAGATGGGTTTCAGACGTCACTGCTGGAGGATGCATGATCTACAAAGGTACTGCAACCATGTATGGGCCACAAATATGACACAAAACAGCATGTTTTATGAGGCAAGCTGCTACAGCTCTTCAGGACGTTGTTAAAAAGAGGAAACTGAGAAAGCTGTGAAGTCGTCATCTGCATAAGTTACATACAAGCAACAAGTTACAAATATCCTGCAGCTTTGAGACACACTGCATTATTTGCGATACTTTAAAATGTTCAAACCAGTACCACTGTTGGATGGGTAAATTGATGCCGATAGAATAACTTTCATTTTCTTTTCTTAGATAAGCATTCTTTGTTGGTGAATCAGTTCAGCCGCCAACTAAACTTACGATACAATAACCCTTATTTCTGTCTTTACCTCAGACAGTTTCTGGACTAATCCACAGTTTCGAATCAAGCTTCATGGGGAGTATTTGGATAACTCAAATGATAAAAACATCTATGTGTCTCTCATGCAAAAACATGAAAAAAGAAGACGACAGATGTGCAAGAATTTCCACATTGGCTTCTCTGTATTTGAGGTAAACAAGACACGTTTCTGTATCTGTGCGCTGACTTCCCTAAAAGGCAAAATAAGAAGGTCAGATACATCGAGGATTCTGCCCTTTATTCACATTTATTTGTAAGCTAGACTTACAAATAATGCAGTCGCTTATTTATTTATTAATTGACTGATTTCCATGCCAAGACCTGTATTCCTGTGTTAGTGGGATGACATTTTGCGCATGCATTTCCTTATTGTTCGCAATACAACGGACGGTATGTTTGATAGCTTTAATCAGCGGTAATCTGAATTTTTGATTCTTAATAGACTATGAAACTGCTCTTCTTTTTGTCTCTGAGGGCAGGTGATAATAAATATGTAACAGTATAACAGATCATTCTTATTAACCAAGTGTATTATTTTTTTGGACACTTCATCTGACATCTACCATCAGATACCTGAACAGGTAAGACTTCATATTCATGGTGTTTATCTGTTTATACTACATTATGCCGCTCAGCTCTTGTGTATTTGACCACACAGCATGAGGGCCACAAGGGAAAGTTCCCAGCATCCTTCTTCAACCGCTACGCACCTGTAGCCCAGAGTGACAAGTACATGAACGCACGGGAGGTGATGAAAGTCTTTCAGCTCAAACCAGCCGAGTACCTGATTGTTCCGTCCACCTACGATCCCAACGAGACCGCGTCCTTCCTCCTAACCATCGTCTACAAAGGAGAG
Organism: Arothron firmamentum; assembly: GCA_016586285.1. Lineage (NCBI taxonomy): Eukaryota > Metazoa > Chordata > Actinopteri > Tetraodontiformes > Tetraodontidae > Arothron > Arothron firmamentum. The sequence goes on from BJFM01000368.1 coordinate 10,451, forward strand.
GCAACTGGCTAGTACGCTGCACTCTGTCGTTGTCTGTGTACACGAACGGCCCTTTAACCAGTAATATGGTGCTCGACGTCTTTTCCAGAGATAATCGGGTGATCTTGCATGTGTGTCTGTGCAGCTAAGTCTATAGAATTAATGATGATTAATGAGCAGTCTACATTTTCAAATGCATCTTGGATTAATTACTGTTTGCGAGACTAGATCTGACCTCTGACCCCGCAGGGGGATCTCCATGCTGCTCCACTTAGCACTAATTTAGGAAGTCTAGGTGTGGTATTTCCCAAGTAATCTACATAAGCTAGTAAAGAGTTTTCAGCAATTCAGAAAAGAAAAAAAAAAAAAAATTGTTTTATTGTAATTCAGCAAGTCTAATACAGCCATGCAAAACTCATTCACCTCTGGAATAATTAATTTTCTTTCTCCACAGTGAAAACTCCAACCTACGGCAGCAAAAGCCAACTAAAAATGTGAGTCAAAATATTAAATTCTATATTAGTTAATATCAAAAGGTCAATATTTTCTGTGTTTCCGTCACTGTGATACTCCAAACTCGTTAATGATGGTATGTTTTGCTTCAGTTCCTCTGTAACTCTTTTGCAGATTACTGACAGGAAATCAAACACTGAGGATGATCAACGGAAAGCCTCTTTTTTCCGTCAACACTCTGATAAGGTGATCATTTTTTTATACTCTTTACTGAATCTTCTTTACAAATATAGCAATATCAATTTCTGTGAAATTTTGCAATAAAATAAACGTAAAGTCTGATTACAATCAGATAATTATATATCAGTCTGCACTACCGCCCCCTGCAGTATGGAAGGGTTACAACATCAAATGTCTAGAACGTGTTCATGGGACATTTTAGACATTGCTGATATAAATGTAATAATACAAAGAACTTATATAAACGATTGAAAATTGCAACAAAATCCAATATTCGATTAACTTGTAAAATCAGATTCTGATTATTGATCAAATGTAATATGTTAATTTCTTTTCAGTATGAAGAAGTGAATGCTGATCAGCTCCAGAAGCTTCTAAATGACCAGATCCTGAAAGGTTTAGAGAACAGATATAAAGTGTTGTATTGGTATAGTTTAGGTCAAACAGTTATTTATTCTTGATTTTTTTTTTTTTTCCACCTTTGATTTTAGGAGACCTGAAATCTGGTGGTTTCAGCATTGACGCTTGTCGCAGCATGGTTGCAATGATGGATGTATCCTCCCTCAAAGAGTCGCTTCTTTAAGTTTAAAATGTTATTTACAGATTCATCTTTGATAGACATGATGTTTTGCCTTAATGTGCTGAAAAGAACTCAGTCACGGGCAAATTAAACAGTGAGGAATTTGTTTCCTTGTGGAACAAAGTGATCAAGTACAGGGTAAGCAAGTTTAATTTCCATTTAAACACACACACAAACACACACACACACACACGCGCGCGCGCACGCACACACAGTGTGTCACAACCTTGTGATGCTGCTGCTGCTGCTGGTGGCGGTGGTGGTGGAGGAGGTTGTCGGGCCGTGGTCATGAAACAGCGTCATGGTGTGAATCTGGTCCGTGTGCTGAATCAGCAGCGTGTCCAGACGTTGTGGTTCAGGCCTTTTGCTCGGTCTGTGCAGCGTTGCCCTCTTCACGTTGCCTCGTTTTGCACTTCCAATATTCTCCCTGTGGAAAACCAAATAACCTCATTAACACTTGATGCGTCCTTATACTATTTTCTGGATGTGCTGTTTTTTTTGCCTGTCCACACACGTTCTGCACATTTTTCGGGTAAAACATTTGATTATACTATGACACACATTCAAAACTCATTCCAGTTCTGTGAGACAGCATGAGATAGTGGGACAGAAAAGACATTATGCTTTTGTACGTTGTGTTTTGGACAGGATTGAACAAAGAGAAAATGTGACTACTTCATTAAATGACCGTTGACTTTTAGAGTTCTCTTCTTCTTTTTCTAGGATATTTTCTACCTGACTGATGTGTCACGAACAGGAACGTTGTCACTGAGGGAGCTGAGGAACGCATTTAATACTTCAGGTGGACCAGTTATGAGTCCTTTACACACAATTCCATTTGTTATGTTGCATAGATAAACCCAGGAGTTATTCTGCACCTCTGCCTTTGTGGGGGTGTGCGGCCGCCACTTATCACTTTCCGCCATCTTGTGGCCCAACAGAGAACTGCACCAACATGGAGCGAGTGATGATCTGTTTTCCCCCAAACATACTTATGCAAATATATGTTAGACTTGACTCGCACATCTTACACATCGTGTTTTCTTTCTTTTAATTTTTAAATCTAGGGTTTCTGACAATAAAGACAGTTGTAAATAACAATGATTTGGACACTTTACTAGACTCATGGGGAGCCTATCTTTCAGTCAGTGCTGGTCTCAGCAGGACAGTTCAAATGTTTAAATTTGCCTCCAATTGTCTGTACTTTTTATAATGAATATAACAAATGTGTGTTCAATCAGGAAAGATGCTGAGTGACGACATGCTCAGTTTGATGGTTCTGCGTTACGGCGCTGCCTCTGGACAGATGTCCCTGGAGAACTTCATCAGCCTCATCCTCCGTTTGGACTGCATGCAGAGTGAGTAAAACTCCGACCGTGAACGACCGTCCTTTAGTCAGTTTGATGACAACATTTTCTTAATCGACAGAAATCTTCAGGAATCTGACCGATGGAAGGTCGATGAATCTCCGTGAAGCAGAGGTAACAAAACATACGCACAGACAATCTCCTGACCGGCCTTATGTGATAATCAAATTCTGTTTCTCTGTTTTCAGTGGATTTATCTTTCCATGTACACATAAGGAAACAAGGAGTGCAGACTGATGGAGTACAATCAGAAAAATCTGCTCTATTTGTCTGTGAATTCATTTTTTTGTTGCCTGTTTGTTTGCTTTTTTTACTTTGTTGCTGGGCTGGTTGCTTTTTTTACATAAAAAACCCCCACATCAGTTATGTGGACATAATAATGGCATTCATTTTGCCAAAATTTTACTGTTTTTCGCTTCAAAATGACATTTTTTTTGTTGTCCAGTTAAATCTACGTAAAGCTAAATGGATGGAAACAGAAAAAAACAAAAAACAAACAAAAAAATGAATGTATTGTGGTTGCAAATCGTAAATACTCTACTACTAGCAAAATATAGAAATATCTGCATTTGTTAAGCATTTTCAATAGCTACTACACACAACAATAAAAGTGGAACATCAACGCAGCTGTTTTGGTCGCCTGCTTGTGTAAACTGATCAATACTGTCTTCATTTATGCTGTATGTTGAGCATGTAGAGCACATTTGACAAATAAAGTTGTCTGACGTTTTTTTGACTTTAAATTTGAATCATTTGACACAGCTGATACAGTCTCCTCAGTCAGAGCCATTTATGGTTTGTGTTTGGAAATGTCACAGGATCTTTGTGTGTGTGTGTGTGTGTGTGTGTGTGCGAGTGTCGTCGCGCTCTTTCCATTGTAAATGTCTGGCCCTAGTTACACTCGAGCCTCTGAAGGCTTGTCTGTGTGTGTGTTGTACCTGTGACAACATGCAGAGTCAACACTGCTGTGGGCGGATCCTGAATGTTACCCTTCCTCAGCTGTAGAGAAAATTACAGGCAACATGATGGAAGGACAATGCTGAATTTGGCCAAGACTGTAAAATCACGACACACTATCATCTGGTGCCAGATATTTGCAATTCCCCCTTAAGATAGCGAGCCTACCATTATGTGCACGCTACCCTGTTGTATCCTGTATGATCCCCGTCAAAACACGCAGCATGTTCACACAACATACTCTCAAATGCTGCACAATATGTGCACTAATAATGCACACAACGTCTATGACCTTCACAAGGGTGATGTTGCACCTTTCTGAAGAGCAAAACACTTTTTTTATTGCCTCCGTCAGAGATGAGTGCTGCCGAGTTTACATCAGCCTACAAGGAGAGACACTGGAAGCAGAGAAATGACACATTCAGTGTCTTACTTGCAAGTTGATAGAAGCCATTTGTTAACACCCGAAGGAAGACGATGGCAGTGTTTGGTTTTGGGTTCAGCTTTGTTAATCATCTCTTGTCTGTTAACAGTTTGCTGTAGGTACAGTGAAATTAACAGCACGACTCAGGCGTGGTTTGAGGAACAACCCCTCGCATTAGCCTCGGGCATCTGACAAAACAAACCAGCTGCAGTGTTTGCTGTCATACTCGTTCCTGCACCATAGCTGAGCAACTCTGTCTGCTAAGGTAAGATTACCTTTTTTCACAGTTTGGCAACCTGCTGCATCGACAGGTCGTTACATTTCAGGCATTAGAGCTGTGATTCAAGCAGCTCCAGAAGCAGTGGAATCTACTTCTGCAGTCTGACGTCTTCAAAACAGGCAACGGGAACCAGAACAGTATGATAATGCGGTTCTTTTGTATCAAACAGTTGTAAAATAAAGGCAATATGTTAAATCAACAGCAGATATGGTTATTTTGCTCTCTGTGCTGCAATAAGACATGTTTTTCTTGGATATCCTAACATTAAAGACAGAATTGAACATATTAACAGAATCTGGTAATCTGGAAATTAATCTGGTAGGATGATTGAATGTCATAAATTACTGATCAAGTTAAGATTTTTGTTTGTTTTCAATAAGCAAACAGTGCAAACTACATGCAATCTACATTGTGTTATTAATGGCCTTTTACTGATGAGTCATCTCAGCGGTGTTTGTACTTTGAGCGTACACTTGTCTGACCTTTACATGTACAGTAATATCCTAGTTTATTGTTGTGTTATATATTTGAAATGTGTGCAAACAGAATTATTTTGTCCTTTTTTTCTGCCTGAAAGCTTTTAAAGGCCAGCTGAGAGGTCATCAGAATGTCTGCCCCTGGCGCCTGCGTGAACATCCTAAATGCACGGAGCAAAACAAAGGGTGTCGGGACCGCCACCAATCCTGAGAGCTTTTTGAACCAGAACTACCAGGAGCTGAAGCAGTACTGCCTTGCTCAGAGAGTTCGGTACATCGATGAAATGTTTCCTCCTGACAGGAGAAGCATTGGCAAGGGCGTATTTCAACCTGCAGAGCTAGCAAAAGTGAATTGGCTGAGACCATCTGTGGGTTTACACGCATGCACGCGCGCGCACACGCACACGCACACGCACGCACGCACGCACACACACACACACACAAACCATTTTTGGTCAACATTTTCTTTGTTGCAGAAACTGGTTGCCAACCCCTCTTTCATTGTCGAAGGGCTGTCCAGGTTTGACTTTGGCCAAGGCCTGTTAGGTAAGAAAGCCCGGAGCCCGGGCCTGGCTGCACAATTAACCTCACAAATCAGGTTTATGACTGCAGCCACAGCTTCTTAGATCTCTGGCCGGAATTTGTCGAAAATCTGGACCAGAATATTGACATTTGTCCGCCTGGATGTATTCGTGAAGACACCCCGCTGCTCTTTTGTTTCCTTGCAGGAAACTGCTGGTTTCTGGCCTCCATCGGAGCGCTGACCTTTCAGAAGCCCATCCTGGCGCAGGTGGTCCCTCTCGATCAAACATTTGATGAGGAATACTGTGGACTTTTCCATTTCAGGGTAAACTCATCTGATCCGATTTAACACAAATAATAGCTGGTTTACACTGAAAACGATTGTAGTTTTGTCCATTAACGGCTTTTCCAGACATATTCCCTGGTCTCGTGATGGTTTCAAGGTAAAAGCATAATTTTAACGTTATCTAATTAACTACAAGGTGAATCTTGGATGAGAGGTGAAATATCCTCTAGAACGGACCAATTTTAAACTAAAAGTTCTTCGACCAGGATGACATGATTCACCAATAATATCTGATGGTTTTTTTTACACATTTCAATTGTCTGGATGTATTTTTTCCTCTCTCTCTCTCTCTCTCTCTCTCTCTCTCTCTCTCTCTCTCTCTCTCTCTCTCTCTTTCTCTCTCCCTTAGTTCTGGAGATTTGGAAGATGGATCGATGTTGTCATCGACGACAAACTTCCAACTATCAACGGGCAACTCCTCTTTGTTCACTCCAAAACCCCCAATGAGTTCTGGCCCGCTCTGCTGGAGAAGGCCTACGCCAAGTATGGAGCAGTTGTGTGTGAGAGTTGGCCCTTTTGGGGTGCAGGTTTACTCACCCGCCCATCTGCTTCAGGGTGTGCGGATCGTATGCGGACATGAACGCTGGCAGCCCTGCTGAAGCTTTGGTGGACTTCACCGGCGGCGTTCACATCTGCGTGCAGCTGTCAGACCCTCCTCCAAACCTGAGTGAGCTGATGTACAGGGCGGGGAAGACCAGTTCGCTGATGGGCTGTGGAACAGACGGGGTAAAAAGTACTCTGGACATGAAATATTGACGTTAAAACATGTGTGTTCATACAGTGAAAGGACCAAAGTTAAGTCTCCACACATGGCCTCTGTTGATTTTAACAGTTTTCTGATGATAAGAATGCTTTTATGTTATATTTTGGCTAGTTAAAGAAATATTCAGTTCAGCTTAACGTTGTTGTTAATTAAACATAAGTAATACCAGGCTGTTGTTGTAGGAGAGTTCGGACAACACGGTGCTGTCAAATGGACTGGTCCAAGGCCACGCCTACACTGTCACAGGTGTGAAAGAGGTAAATCACCGCATCGTTTGGGTTGTGTCGTTTAACAAAGAAACGCACCCTTTGTTTACTTAGAAGGTGCTTATTTGAATTTATTTCTTCTCTGAATCGTCAGCTGAGAAGCCAGGGAAGCCAGGTGAACCTGGTGCGTTTATGGAACCCCTGGGGCCAAGGAGAGTGGAATGGAGACTGGAGCGATAGGTAGGAAAGAGAGGGGTGGGGAAATCCAGTCCTCCACGGTGGGTTTTTGGTGTCCTCTTCCCTTGCTGAAAGCAATTTGAGCAGAGGCACCCAAAGCCTACCTGTAGGATAGAGACTCGGGCTTGAATCTGGCCTTCAAGGACAGGATTTGATGTCATTCTGTCTGACTCCCTTGATGCAAAGGTCATATGTCACCGATAAGACCTTCAAAAGTTTTTTTTTTTTTTTTTTTTTTTGCCCAACTGATATTTCTTTCTTCAGCAGTAGAGAAAAACAGATTTTGAGTGTCTGATGACATTTGCACAACGTGAGCTTTCACGACTGCTGAATGCAAAAATATCAGTGCTTTGCCAACTTTAATCCCCACGTTCATGTTGCAAATAACAGTTTTGACAGCCACAAATTCCACGAACCGCCAGAGCAAGTTTGCAGAATCACAGGGATTACAAAGCCTTATTAAACTACAGTTGCCTGCTGACCTTTTCCTACAAAGAAGTAAATGCCACACCTGTGGCAGGTGCATTCCTATCTGGAACTGCAAAACAAAAACCACACAAGCAAACAGCAGATAGCTACTTAGTTCTTATAGAAATTGCATTGAGATCAAAATTTCTCTTTTTGTAGTTGCAAATGTACTAGAAGTAAATGGTAAAAGTGAAATAAAATGCCTTGCAGGATTATTTCTTTCTTCCAGATAACTAAGATGATCAGAAACGTGCAGATCTCTCACTGGCAAACGCCACTGAAAGGTGAATTTAACGGTTTTCTTGTTTTTCTTCCTCATTTTTGGATCACTGACAAATTACACTCAAAGATCACCGTTGTGGAACACTGTGAGTCCTGAAGATCGTGAGATGTGCCATCACATGAAGGACGACGGGGAGTTCTGGTGGGTTTGCTTCATCGACGCACACAACAACACACAAAATACCGAATCCTGTCCATTTCGTTTGACCCGCCGTGGGCTGAAACTCAGGCAACCAGCACTAACTCACTTGTCAACAGGATGAAACTGGAGGATTTCTGCCAGTTCTACTCCGACCTGGACATCTGCTGCCTGTGTCCTGACTTCCTGGACGGAAACGCCTCCTGCCACTGGAAAAGCAACTGCTACGAGGGCAGATGGGTCGCAGGAATCTCTGCTGGAGGATGCCTGAATAACATCGGTAATTACCAACCCTCGCCACGCCCTGCTCTTTACAAACAAAGGAAGACTTTTGCTCCTCACATGCACTTTTTATTTCCTTGCAGAGAGCTTCTGGACTAACCCGCAGTATCGGGTTAAAGTTGACAAACTGCTTAGTGAATGTTCAAACAGTAATGAAAAGACCATGCTGGTGTCTCTGATGCAAAAACCTGACAAGAGAAACAGGCGTCTGGTCCAAAACCTCCATATTGGCTTCTCTGTATTTGAGGTAAATTGGACCACTCGCACAGTTTGGGGTGGAGCCACTGACACAGCTGGCCAATAACGATATTCTTATTTTTCCTTTCAAGGTGACCGATGAAGTGAGTGATACATTTTCAGGTCACACACACACACACACCACACGCCCACCTCTGCTGCTCCGCTGGGATCTTCTCACTGGTCAAGTTAAGGTCTAGTGACTGATGTTCTGTGTCGCAGTACAAGTCACACAGCGGGAAACTTCCAGACACGTTCTTCAAGAGAAACGCTCCGGTCGCCCAGAGTAAGACGTACATGAACGCCCGTGAGGTGATGGAGCTGCTGCCGCTGCAGCCTGGGGAATACCTGATCGTGCCATCCACCTTCAGTCCCAACGAGACAGCCTCGTATCTCCTGACCATCCTGTCCAAAGCAGAGACACACATCCAGTACGCCACGCTAAGTCCTCACACTGCACGTCACTCTCTGCAAGCATGTGACCTTGATGAAGTTAAACTCCAAATCTGTCCTTGCTCTCAGTGAGAACTCAGACGGACATGACCACGAGCACGCCAAAGAAGAGGTGTGTGTTTTGACTGACTGATTCCTTGATACGAACCGTGATGAGTGGACACTTTGATAGTCTAACAGCAGCCATTGTTTTTGCAGCCCAATATTCCGGATGACAACGGAACCGATGACTCAAGCGAGACAAGCGTGTTCAACGAGTACTCTGACAAGGTAAAGTGTGTGTGTGTGTGTGTGTGTGTGTGTGTATGTGTGGGTGGGTGGGGGATTGAGAAGATTTTAGGTGCAGAAGAGTCTCGGTCTACCGCTGGAGCCCCATTTGGGGCGAGAGCAGGTCCCACCCATCAGAAGTGGCCGCTCCTCCAGTCACATTATTCACAACAAAGGGACACGCGTGTCCCGCCCCTCTGCAACAACAGCAATAATTACACCTGCAAACTCTCTTTGTGTTGGTGTTTTTCAGTACGAGGAATTGGACGCTGAGCTGCTTCAGAAACTTCTGAACGACAAAATCCTGAAAGGTCCAGACTGCAAAGCTGTGAACTTAGCTCACCTGTGCTAGCATGAAACTGCTCACGGTATTATTGTTATTGTTATTGTTATGATTGTTTTAATTAGGGGACTTGCAATCTGGAGGCTTCAGCACGGATGCCTGCCGCAGCATGGTCGCACTCATGGATGTATCCTATTTTTTCTGCCTCCTTGATGTAACGACATCGGCCACAGAGGTGAAGAACAGAAACTAAAACACACATCCACCCCACTGGCTGTTTTTCTCCTTGCATTACCTCTCAGAATTCAACGTTCTTTCTTCCCTCCCTGAAGTCTTCAGGCCATTCTATGAAGGAAAACACCTGTCGTAGTTTCAGGGATTTTCGGTTTATTTTGGCATCTGCCACATGTGCACGTGGAAACTTTGTTGACTCTGTCAGAGAACGATCTGACAGGCGAAGAACGCCGAGAGCCCCTCCCATCTTAGTGGTGGTGTTTGGAGCTTTCTGCTGTAATTACAGTCGGGCACTCTGCTCTGCTCTGTACTTTACCCTCGGTGTTAAAAAAAAAAAAAAAAAAAAGGAACGTGGAAAGCATCCAAACTAAGGTGCAATAACCATTACAGGAACATGAAGCAGCATGCAACAGTTTAATGCCTTAATATTTCATCAGACATCAATAACAGGCAAACTGAACCGACGGGAGTTTTCACGTCTGTGGAAGAAGATCTTTAAATACAAGGTAGATGATGAAGGAAACAAGAACTGTCGCCGCTGCACTGGCTACATGTCTCACCTGTCCTCCCATCAACCAGGACATTTTCTTCCGTACTGATGTGTCACAAACTGGAACGCTGTCACTGAAGGAGCTGAGGAATGCCCTCATGGCTACAGGTAGGCGACCTGACTCCTCCATGTCCTTGTGTGACCCTTTTCGCTTTACGCCAGGGTCTGCATTCATGCACGCCAGCAGAGCGCATCCAAACCACAGACGGGTGAAATTAGCCGTGCCGACCATCCTGTCCCAGCACGTCCTTCATCCGGTGGCGTGCAGGACAACGCCTGCACCTTCACTAGAAACAGGACACAAGTCTAGATAGCGGGATCAGGGGAACGCCCCGAGGCCTGTCGTGTATAGACCTCAGTCTTTCTGTTTGTGATGAAGGTGGGGCCTTCATTCAGTGGGGCTTTGATGTGTTTGATTAAACCTTTAATGGAGGGATCTGGACATAAAAGCCGGTATGATACAATGCAAACAAATAACCTAATCTAAGTCCAAGTCTAGCCTGTGCAGGATAATTGATCACGTACAACATGAGCCCAGTCACAACCTGTCCTGGCACAGCTCAAATGGTTGATGTTTCCAGCTCTTTTATACAGAGGAAGGTCCCAGGGCGGGCTCGGATCCTGTCACTCTCCAGATGAAGAGTTTTACCTTTAATCGTTTTGACTCGAGGGTATTTTAGAAAAATGCATCCTGGCATGAATGGCAGGTTTTCTCTCGGTGGCATCACAGTGTGGTTTCCTGAACTCTGACTACAGGAAAGACGATGAGTGACGACATGCTGAATCTGATGGCTCTGCGTTATGGATCCACATCTGGAGTCATAACACTGGGGAACTTCATCAGTCTGATCCTTCGCTTTGAGTGCATGAACCGTATGTACATTTAGACAGGAGCATTGAAACTAGAGGCTACAATAATAGACATTAATGAATGCGCTGATCTGATTTATGTGTTAATTATTGACTTCTTTTTATGGTGTTCAGAATAATTAAACTAAATGAGCCACTTTGTTAACTTAAACTGTGCAAATGATTAGCCGATACTTTAAGCGACTTATTTCCATGCTTTCTGAGATCTTAAAAAGCAATTTTAACATTTAAATTAAAACACTATAATTCGATTCAAGCAGTGCACTCACCAGACAGAAAGCTTCCAGAGGAGCTGGATGTATTTTGGGACTCAACTCGATGGAGACCAATGAGATTTTGTGTTTTTTACAACAGAAATCTTCACACAGCTGTCTGAAGGGCCTTCAATGACTCTTCGGAAATCCGAGGTAAATCCTTCACCTCACATTTCCTAAAGTGAAGCTCTAACAATCCTAAATAAACTGCACATTTGGTTTCTCATCCCCCAGATTCTGTGGCATTACATTTGATTTTCAATCCTCAATAATCTGTAATTTGTGCTTAATTCGCAGTGGATGTATCTGTACATGTACAGCTGAAGGCAAACTGAGGCTCGTATGGAAATCCTGGAGCAACGTGGCTCTTTTTCTTTTCTCTTTTTCATGCCGTTCTATAAATGGGGGTTTCAAAAATATGGTGATATATAAATACTAGTATTTCATTATTGCTTCACACAGGGGTGTTTTCTCAAAGGTACTATGAAGCAGCAACTTGTTGAACGCTGTTATCTGAACACTGACTGACATTAAGCTGTTCATAAAAAGCACAGTCGCATGATCTAAACCTTCATTTGATGCAGATTTGATTTTATAGCTCATTACATGTGATCGCTGCCAATAAAGATAATGAATATGACTGGATAACTTACAGTAACACCTCCCAGCCACAGCAGTGACACGCTCAGCCCACCACATGCAAAGACTTGACTCCTGCATGATGAAATATCTATTGGGGCAGAGAAAAACATCTGAATAAAGATTTAGAATGACATAAGTTGTGACATACATTAAGTCCTAACAATGAAACATTTATATTTGCATAGATGCATATTTCGGTATTTCTTTCCCAAGAGATCATCGTTATTGATTTGGTTATGTTTTTTCCTCTCTCTCTCTCTCTCTCTCTCTCT
>BJFM01000368.1:34885-46416 GCA_016586285.1 Arothron firmamentum
TAGAATGAACACAAACCAGATTAACTGATAGTCATCCACTAATCCGAATCCTTCTGAGTGAAAATAGTAATTGTTGTGTTGTTCAGTGGCAGCTTTTTTTTTTTTCCAGTTTAACTGAAGGTCACGTACCTGAATCAGAGCGCCGATAATCTTGCGGGTCTCTTGGTAAATAGTCTCTGGGTTCCAGTGATCATTAATGTGTTTCAGTGCCTCCGCAATGCGATTGTGCTCCCTGTGAAACAGTGTGTGAAGGGCAGCCAGGGGCAAACCCTCACTGGCCCGACTGTCTCCGGCATGGAAACACTCCACTCTGTCCCCCTCTGGACTCTGCTGGCAACCGGAATGTTTGGCAACGGATGGGAGGAAGGGCCTTCCTTTGGGATCCTTGAACTTGCTGTTGATAACAAGTTTCCCATTTAGGCCTGCGAGATCGCGGAGGGAGCTTTCCAGCCCTGGAGTGTGGCCATACACGAGCGAAGCGTCCATGAATGACGTGATAGCGTTCATCTGCTGTCGCTGCAGAGCTTCTTCGACATCAGGCCAGAGGCTGTAGAAACAGGCCGCCGTGGAGCGGAAAAAAGGCATGCAGCCGTGCACGCTGTCTGTCTGAGGAGGAGAAAACCTATTGTTTTTACAACAGCTACTTGGATGGCAATATAATCTTAGCTTGTATTAGCATAGAGGAGGGAAAACCAAGGCCCGGGGGCCACATGTGGCCCGATGTACTATTTAATCCGGCCCGCACAGCCTTCACAGTAATTTCTCCAAAAGCCAAATTAAGAGGGATGTTAGCTTGATTGGTTAGAAAAAGGTTCAGACCCCTCCTTCACCTAGCATGCTAACATGTCCTCTCAAGAAGGTGGAGCCAAACATCATTTGGAGCTTCATCATCCATTTCTAGTTGGACCAATTTACAGCCTCTTCACAAAATTTTCTCAGTCAATAGCTCATCAAGCTGGCCCGTTCATCCAGATCTAAAACCCAATGTGGCCCTTCAGGCAAAGTAATTGGTTTCAGCGTACCTCGATGGGGAAGCACGGATGTGTGTTTCCACATGTCATCAAACAGTCCACGGCGGCCGGAAAAGCAGCACTGTTGCTCTGAGGGGTAGAACTTATGTCGTGATCGACGAACTGGCCCCACTCCACCAGCATGTGAGAGTAGACATCTGCCTTTGGTGCTGAGGAGCTCCTTAAGATCTCCCTGCTGACCCGCGTGACCTGTTGGCATGGCGGCATTTGAAAAGAGCTGTTAATTACCTCCGCCCATTAGGGAGGTTACGTGACAGCCGGCGTTTGTTTGTTGTCAGCAAGATAAACTCAAGAAGTTACTAACAGAGCTTAATCAATTTTTCAAGAAACGTTGCGCATGGGCCAAAGAACAGATGATTACATTTTGGTGATGTTCTGGATTCCGGAGGGACTTTGACCCTTGATCTTCCGAGGATCAAAGGCCAAGGGGCTTTGATCATAGAGGACCCTAGTAAGTGTTACCTTGACTGCCTATATATACTTTACTACTGGTACTGGTTAACTTGTAGTTATTTTTTGGTTCATCAACCTCCATTAAAGGAATAGAAGGCGCTGGAGCACCTGCTGCCCCTACATGCACACACACAAGGCTCTTTTGGGTGGAAGCCACAATCTGTGGGGACATAAGCTGCTTGGTGGAGGTCTGAGCTCTCCGAGTGCTTTTCCAGTTTAAAATATACAACAACCTTTGAGTCTGCACCCTCTCTGTCATCACATTTTCCCAACGCTGATCTATTTAAGGAACATTTCTATATAACCTGAAGCGATTATGGTTTGTGGTGTTTTGTTTTTTTTTTTTTGCGACGCCGTCCAACAAAAGAAGCACCTCAGATATTTGATATCATGAATAACTGTCTCTTCTAATCTAAAATTTTATGTGTTCTTCCAGAGGAAAAAGTGCAATTGATAAGGAAAAGTGTTTGCTCACACAGGAATCGGTGTATTTTGAAGCGTAAGCTGTAATCTTTCTCATCTCAGCTGCACTAAATCTACGGCGCACTTTATTAGTTGCAACGCAGGTTTGAAAATACTGTACATGTGCTTTCACTAATTTTCCCCTCCAAGACGTTGTGTCCGCCTGACAGGGATTTTTGAGATTACCGAGGGAAGCGGAACTCCATTATGGAGCCGTCCTGGGTTCCAGCCCTTCGGTTCTCTCTCTCCATCTTCGTATTCAGCTGGAAGCCATCTGACCAGGGGGATGCTGGCGGCTCCCCAGAGCGGATTTTCCCTGACAAAGAGAATGGCGAAGTGTGTCCAGAGTTACAACAATGCGAAAATGCTGTTACTGCTGAATGTGACATCATTTTCATCCAAATCATTAACAAAAGACCCAATTTACAGAATTCCAATTCCAGCCCAGAATGAGCGAGACATTTGAATGATATTCTGCATTCTGAAATATGAGTAGCTGTTATGAATATTGTAATAGTTCTGTTTTGAATTATGAATCTAAGTATTTACAGGGAAGTGAGGCCGTTGGAGTGTTGAAGCGTTTCATGAATGAGATGCTGCTATTTTAAAGGATTGTCAAGATGTAAGTGGAAGGCAGAAAAAAGATGAAAAGTCATGTATACGACGAAGGACGAGAGATGTAGAGACTGAAAGAAATGTAGAATGAATCAGGCTTATGTGGCAAATGTGCTGAACTGCACTTGCTCTGTCTTTTTTTTTTTTTTAAATTGTAATAACATTAACAAACCAGATGTTGCTGCATGTTCATTCTGGGACTCTGCCGTAGTTCCTGCAGATAACATCTAAATTGAAGTAACGCCTTCAGCTACCTGTTGTTGCAGATGCCCGATATGGAGCGGTATTTGCCGGGGTCGCTGCGCTCACATTTGAGCGGGCGCGCTGCAGGGGAGCATCCGGACCACTCCGCCACCAGCTCAACGTCGTCCCACCGCAGCAATGCTGACAGAGCAAAACCGCTTAAACAAATAACACATAACAAGAAGAATACGTGTCTGCACGTCTGGATTTCACCGAATGTTTCCAGGTAGTCCTGATGTGGCAGAATTTACCAGCTTTTCTTTACAAAAGCGCTCCCCATCAGCCAGATCGTGAGGGCAGACCCTCTTCAGATCAGGTCTGGGCTCTGGCGGGCCGTGACAACGGAGGGGGGGGGAGGGGGGGGGGCACAGTGTCGTAGACGTGGACGTATGCCCTGGGGCATGCTGAAAGCTGAACTTCCTCTTCACCTTTCTGATCAAAGCCTGAGGGGTTTGTGCTGAAATTGATGTTTGGGTTGTAATTCCCTCCACCTAGACTCAGACGCCAGGTTCAGCTGAAGAAAGGCTGCCCAAACGATAAGATGCAACTAAGCAAATCCGACGAGACCGGCTAGACTTCAGTCTTTTTTGGCGGATGTAGAGTCACCGTTTAACGTAAGTTTGAATGTGATTAGCTAATTCTGAACACAGCCAGGTCCCTGTGATACCAGCCTGGTATAGGTCAGGTTAAAGTGTGTGGCTTCGACGAACTCCCTCTTTCCTCCTTCCTTCAGACCGCTACACCTTATTTTTTATCTGATCATCATTTGTATTTTTCTCTGAGCAACAGGGTTTTTTACATTTTGGAGGTTGTGTTGGGGGAATCATGTTGATGGAGTTGGGGTGAACAAAGCAGATTTCTACCTGTTGTCTTAACATCCCTCTTCTGTCTTTGTCTCGCTTTGCTCTTCAGGACTTGCAGGGTTGCCTGAAACAGCTCTGCAGCGCGGGAAAGCCTCAGAGTCTCGGGCTCTGGTTGCCGGCGGAATGGAAACACGGGCGTGGAGGACAACAGTGCACTATTCCTGGACACAGACATGCACAAGCACGAATGACGCTTTGGTCCCTCAAGTGTTTGCTAACTTAGCATGTGTTACCGCTGTCTGGACTGGACTTCCAGACTTTCTTGATGTGAGGCGATGAGAAGTTTTCTGACCACTGTGGCTGGAGACGCAGAAATAAACCGACCACAATGAAGAATTCCTCAATGATCGTATTTCAGAAAATGATAAAAAAAAATAAATGAAGATTAACTTACAGTTTAAAAGTGTGGCCTCTTCAGCTGGTGACCCTGGATGAACAATGCAGAGCAGAATAATGACGACAATACAGCCGAGACAACGGTCCATTTTCAGCCAGAGATTGTAACACACAGCACTGTCAGCCAACCAGCCAACACTAAAATAACTCAGCGAGGCTGTTCTTGTCCTTGCTTGACTGATTTAAAGAAAAAAAAAAAGGAAAATCCAAGATAAGACTGAGATAATTCTGAGAGAATGCATCGTTCTTTTGGACTTATCAACAGTTTTGACAAAATTGGCTGTGGTAATGGAAAAATCCAGTTTTAGTGTTTTGCCGGTGACAATCGCCCTAACCTGTACCTGCACCTGTCAGCGTTTCAACTTTTGGCAATATTTATTTTCAGCCCGACTGAATCTCACCTCACTCACTCTGTCTCCACACGCGTCATCCACCGCACATTCTCGGAGACGCATGTTCCATGTCACTGCGAAAAAGTTCAGTGTCAACAGTTTTGATTGTTTTGTGACGCGGGGAAGGGCTGTGACGCACATTCACCCAAACAACAGACGCAGGAGAAGAGGAGCAGGCAGAAGAGTGCATCCTCCAAACTAGCAACAAAACCTGCTAACGTGCTTTCACGTCATTAACAACTGGTGTGCATTCAAGTGTGTGACACACGTCGTCCAGACAGAAAGTTTTGGAGTTTAAAGAAGTGAAACTTTGGACCGAATCTGGAATTGGCTTATGCAGTCTCGTTAAAACATGCATGGGACTGAAAATTAAAACCAAATCAAATGAGGAGGAACTTAAAAGCAGCTGTTTCAGCTCACCCGACATCAGTTTTCACCATGAGCTCCCTGGTAAATCACCGATGACCAGATGTGATTTATTCCACAAATTAGTCATGATGCACTGAAAAAAAAGAAGAGAAAAAATTTTAAAAAAAACATAGCAAGGTCAACACACTTTTCATTAAAGCTGCTCAGGCTGAGATGAAAAAGTCAATAAAAGTTAAAGTTAAATTAGTGTAATTTTAATACATTTTTAACAGGAAGAATAGCTAAAAGGCACTGTGTGTGCATCCATAGATGGCCATTAAAAGCAATGAACCGATAGGTTTAAAAGTGAAATTATTATTATTACAACAGCCATGCATTACAGGGTAATACAAAACAAAGGGCCCACTCCTGCTTCCATCCTCCCCGTTTCTAAACTTTTATGTCTGAATTGCAGGGATCAACAGCGAGAAAGGCCGGAGCAGTCGAGCCGAACTTCTCCAGGGGAGTTCTCATCATAAATACTTGGGTCTGCTCTCAGCCGTGAGCGCCACGGCCCGCTGACAGTCTAGGAGTGTGCTTGAAATTTATGCTCGACATTGCGCTGATGCAGTTTCACGACGCGTTGAACATCAGCGCAGGCGTGTGCTCGCCCTCGCGTTGTCACGGCGACTTAGTTTTAATGCAAAACTGTATTTGCCTTTAAACGTGCAAATACGAAGAATATGAGTGGCGTGTTTGAATCTTTTATGAATTGCACATTTGGGAGGCTTAGAGTCGATTTCACGATGTTGAAGTGGAAACATAGATATGTGATCCAAAAAGGTGTGAACACAATTGAAGAACGCTGTCATTCATGTCAAAATCCAAATCAAATCTAACGCAGATAGAACAAAACCCATCTGAATATGAATCCAATTTTCCGGGTGATGTAGGAGGTGATGTTAAATCCACTTTAGATTTCTGTTCTTGTTGAAATGTTAGGCCATTTTAGTGTTTCTGCTAGACTGCTGCTGCTTAGCCACATCAATTTGAGCTCTTTAAGAATAATTCCATGTCCTTTTCTGCCCTCTGAGCTGTGTAATGATGTCATTGAAAAATCTGAAAGATGTCGGCTGCCAAAAGTGAGATTTTCATATTCAGCGGGGGGCTGCGGATTACAGATGGTCACTTTTTCATGCGTTTTTTAGTGATACAGAGAATTCACAAAAATGATTTTTTTTTTTTGAGACAATCTATGAGAAAAGTTAGAACCTGAGATGACTTATTAGTGTTCTTAATTACAGGCTGAATAAAGTGTTATTTAATTTGTGTGTGATTGTTCCTTGTTGCTTAATTCAGGATGAAAAGATCACTTTTTGCAATATTTGTCGTCCATGCATTGATGTGTTTGTGGTTGGATCTGGATGGATGAAGACATCACCAGGACTTAATAGTCCCATTTTGTGTTCCTGTTAGCAGGCCTGATCATCAGCCTGGATTTCTCAAGCATGCAAGTTGATTTAGCATAAACTAACTGCTGGTCATGAGGACGCAGGGATATTTACAACATCCATGAAGATATCTTTCAAACAGCGTTCCAGTCTTCATTTATGGCTCAGCCAATCAGAGATAGTTACCAGCGGTGGAAGAACATAGATGGAAAAAAACTGTCAGTGTTTCAGACCTGGTTTACCTAGGTCTGATTTTAAACATTTAGTGCTTGTTTTTACATACATCAATATCAGCCAGTGAGTCATCAGACAAATCAATACATTACTAAAGAAAGAACGAGTCACAGAAAAGTAAAATTACCGCTTGAGATCGGATCAGTGCTGTCACCATCGTTGGTTAACGTTGAGAAGCATCACGTCGTTCGTGTATTCATACTGCAGAGTTGGGAAGACGTGCAGACAGCCTCTCTATCTGGCCGGCAGATCTCATCTGCACCTGGAAGCAGATGGTGACACATCAAACCAAACGACATGGAAGGAAAACACAACTTTCAGTTTAGCGATCACACAATAACGACAACGCCTGCAATTCTGCTCTGAACACCAGTAAGCCGGAAATCAGTTCCACTGGTTCTGGACCGTGTTCAAATAATGATTATGCATTATACCAAATGTCCAGGATCTCCGTGGAGTCACTGTGTCCATCCAAGGGTCTCGTGGAGCCGATGGTCCAGGATGTCACGCCTGTAAAATGCAGCTCAGCAAATGTGCCATTTTTTTTTTGCTCGGTGCTTTATGTGCTTACGCTCAGGTACATCTGGACAACAGGCCAAGCACTGAGTAGCTGTGTCACAGCTCGTTTTGCAGAAACGCAAAGAACAAGACACTTCTGGCTCGTGTGCAGCAGCTAAAAGGATCACGAGATGAAGGGAAACACAGGAGAGTAGCTCTACTTTCAAAGCAGACGCGTCTCACATGACAGGCGGCAAGGCGTTATGAGCAGTTTATTCCAAAACACATCAAGTATGCACTTCCTCCCACACTGAAACCCTCACAGGCCAAAACCTACAGCATCATAAACCCATTTTAATAGACTTATGCGTTCTTACCAGCCGGATTTCATAAAACAAACAAACAAACAAACAACAACAAAAAAAAAAAGGCAGACAGAATTGGACCACAAAACTTGACGCACGTGTCGCTGAGCTGATGAACTAACCATGCAGGAGATATCAGGAATGCTGCCGGATATGAGAGAAGGAACTGATTCTGTCCTTTAGCTGTCCTGGTGGGGCTGATATATATACAGTGGGTCAACTCCACTTACAATATGTGGGCGTCTCGTCAGCAGATTTTCTGTCAAACGCTGCAGCAGTCAGGACAGGATTCAGTCCATCTTATAAAACAAATGAGAGCATCACGGTGCTGTGGCTGTAGAGGGTTTGGAAGGAAGGACTGACAGTCCAACTGATCAAATTAATGAGGGATGGAAAGAACTGTGGATGTGGAGCGATCAAATGAAACAACACCTGTCTTCCGGCATCAAACGCACTCCGTTTCAAATACTTCTTTTTTGCAGTTCATATAAAAATAGCAAGAGCGAGCTGTAGAGTCCACCGTGATTGGCTCAGTGCATAAAGTGGCGGCCGGTCGGCCACGCGTGCAGGAGATGGTGAGAAGCTGTCGTCTTAACTGTTCACGTGGTTTCCATGGAAGCTTTGACTGTACATAAAGAGAGGGTCCATGGAGGCCACTTTGGCAGCGATAAACGAGTGTATACAGTGAAGGACGGCTGTTAAATTAGCAAATTCTAGTTCCTGCAAGACAAGACGAGAAAAGAGAGAAGCATCAATCACAGCTGGGAAGATCTATCACAGGCGGAGGATCATGCTGCGTGCCAGGTTTATGTGCTCCCAATTTTGATTAATTACCTTCATTTCTATTTGCTGACTCTCAGCGTTCTTGAAAAGTAGCTTAACCCTGGTTTTCCCATCATCGGAGGAGCCTTTAAGTTGGGAGAACTTGTATCTCCACAGTACAGTCTAAGAAATAATCAGACATGAATCAGAAGATCCCAGTAATCAGCACTCCGGTAATCGTCTGCCTGCTGTAAACAATGCACCTGGAGAACCCTAAATATCCTTCATGCACAACCAGGGGTTTCAGGGGGAAACATTACCTTCGAGCTGCCTTCTGAACAGGTGAAACCTGATCCAAAATCGATGGTGAAGCACAGCACATTCCCCTGGCAGCTGCACATGTAGCTTTTCGACTGTTGAGAGAGAATGTCCATCATTCATGTCTCTACTTACATGTCTGACTGGATGTGCAATAATCTGCTGCAACCGCAGCAACAAATAAACATGTAACGAGGCTGTAAACCTGCCTGATGACCTATTAGTTACTTTTTATGTCCGGCTTTGGAATAGATTTCTCAAGAAACACATGAGCTAATTGGGTGATTTTATTTGACCTGAAAGCTGTGACAAGTAGAGAAATTTCCCAGCGGACAGGCAGTGAATCGAGGAGGTGCCACTCTGAGGGAAAGGAGAAGCAACCTCTGCAGGGGCCCTTGAGCAGGATACTCGAACTGTGCAACAATGTGGTGGAGCTAATCTCACTGCATAATGGTTTGCTCAACAGAGGAAAATCAAACCAATGGGCTGGAATTTTTAGTGCCGACTTATCTTGAATATACACGTCCTTGGCCCGTCGGGTTACAGTCAAACCCAGCCTCACAGAACTAATGAAGAAAACGAACGAAACCTTCCTCAAGGCACACTTCAGGTGGATCGAAACACAAATGACTTTGCAGTCAGATTTTCAAGGCAAATTTCGGGGAATAAAACTTTTCAAAAACAAAAGTTGCAAAAGTTTGACAAAGCGTGTGCATAGCTGCAGACATGAAGCATTTTAATCTGACTCCATCTCACTTAATTTGGATACAGCAGCAATATGCAAACGCATTTTTAGAAAGCAACCACTGTAATCTCATACCCATCCACTGTCTCTTCGCCACATAAACATTTTGGTGCTTATGAAAAATTACTGTGCGGGGGTCACACTCATACACACAGTTCCTCTCCCCCCCCCAAACTGTCCATGGAGAGCTGCTGAGTTGAAGTGCGTCAGGCCTGGAGAATCTGTTAACAGGAGAAAATCGGATTTCGCCGGCTTGCGTAAGACAAACAACCAGCCTGTGCAACTTCATGAAAATGTGCAGAAAATGCGACAGGGGAAATCCATTTCAGAAGGCATAAATCTTTAAGTTGCATTTTGCTCTTGCAACGTCAACAAGCAAACGTCTTGCGGTTTTTTTTCACGAGTGTTTAGAAACCACCAGAGTTCAAGCTCTCACTTCTGCGGAGCCGGGTCTTCTGTATGCCCACTCCACCGGAACACCAAGGACTATATTTTTGTTATTGTTGGTGTGATAAAGGCCTGCATTTGCTGGAGAAGAGCATGGAAATCTGCCCTCACACTGGCACACTCTGGGACAAGTCGGCAATGTGTCATTTCATTATTTTCCTTACATCAGACTGAATAAACTAAACCATAACCCCAGAAAAATGAAAGGTTGCACAAGCCGACCACATGGTTTGATCCCATTCATGGCCAAGTTTTCATTCTATTTTAAAGCAGCTCCAAAGTTTGGCCCGGAGATGAGATTTCATGTGCCTCGCGGCTTCCGTGATTACATTTGTGTTCCACAGAGCATTAATGAATCATCAAAATTCGATTTGATCCTCCCTCCTGCTGGCAGCGCCACTGGCCTGGTGACCGTGTGACCCACTCTGTGGTGCAGTCTTTGGCCGTGACCCCTTCCGGTTCATTTCAGCTTTGCGGACTGTGGATAAGAAAGGGAGAGTGGATTGTGAAGGCTGACTTTTCATAAGGATGAGGCTGCAATCTTTCTTTCTTTTTCCTTTTCTGCCGAAGAGAAAACCCAGTAGTCCTTTTTGCCTTATTTTGGAAAAAAAAAACACTATTGTTGCCAGGCGTGAAAAACGTAATAAGGCGCCATCAGACAAACACGTTAATGCACATGACAACCTCTCTCCGCGCTCGGTGTTTAAACAGCTTTTTCGCATGTGGGATATGTAAATACCATCAAAGCAAGCTATCACGCTACAAAGGAAAACATTTCATGGAGGCTGAGTTTGAGAAGACGGTCTTGGAATGGAGGAGAAACAAGTTTGCTCATGTTTGCCTGGCTGGTAACAGTGTGACACACAAAACCTAAAGACATATTACCAGCTACTGAGGTCAAGACTGGGTGACGTCCCCCTCTGTGATGTTTTATTACTCCTCCATGACTGCATGACCCTTTTTATTAACCTCAGTAAGATACTTGTTTTTGTTGTTCAAAGGAATAATCTAGTCCAAATTTGTGACAGAAAGATCTACAGATCCAAGCTTTTTCACCATTTAAGACAAAAAAGCACCTGTACTTCATTTACCAGAGTTTTTTTTCCTGAAAAAATTACCTCTATCTCTTGCTGTTATGTGCCTGCAGACATCACGCCACTACCTGTAAGTACAGTATGTCTGACATGAATTGTTTCATGGAGGTGTGAGGGACTCCCTAGCACAGGAAAACAAACTCCTGCCAGGGTGAGAACAGCCGTGGAGACAGAACCAGGGGGAAATTAAACACGAGTCCACCAGTTCTCACTCCACCAAATGAACTCTGACTCAGAAACAGCTAAGAAACATCGTCTGAGACGTGTAATAATGCTGACACCGTTGAACCTTGGGAAGTTAATCAGGCAGGCTAGAGGACGAGAAATCAAAAACAAAGCCCTGAAGCTAATGCTATCCCCTAGGGGTAGAAGAACCAGAGCTATCCATGCTAAGGAAAGACAATCTAATCATTGCAATGGAACAAAGGAAACGAAAAGAAATAGCCCCAGACCTGAGCAGGGCACACCTTTGATTTGGGAAATCTAGGACCAGGCATGTAGAAACTGCTGACTGAAAATCTGACCATGGAGGAACATCAGAAGGAGCCGACAGACCTGCTGTCAATCATCAGCACATGCTCTGGGGATCTGACAATTATCATTTTCACTGCATCTTTCACATTCTGCAAAAGAAAAAACTGGATATGAGATCTCGACGGAGGATTCTTCCTCTGCTGTTGGAAAAAATGAGTGATCCTGCGCTGGGCTGAGCCTTTCAGTCCTGGCTCCTCTGTAAATGACACGGTTTCAATTTTTTTGTGACGCTTTCACATCTGCACTTAATACTGCTGCTACACTAAAGGCAAAAAAAAAA
>BJFM01000368.1:46454-97816 GCA_016586285.1 Arothron firmamentum
AAAAAAGAAAAGAGACAAAATCTCCCCACAGCAGCAGTATCACCAAGATCATAAGAACATGTCCGTCCAAGTCAAAGCAACACCAGACACATAGTATCAGAGCGGACATTAACACAGAACATTTCAACCAGCGCCAACTGTGCGGATAGCTCACTATTACATTTAGTGATCTCATCAGTTGTTGTCAGTGATTGTATCTCCAAAACCTCTGTCAATCATCAGCGCTAAGCATGTGTTTGACACTGTCCAGTCACCCACCAAACACCCAAACCCAAGAAGAGGAATTTTGACATCCTACTTTTAATGAGCGATAGTCAACAGAAATGTCCTTGAAAAAATAGTTCTGGCACAAATAAACTCCTTTCTCAGTCGGGGTTATTATCAGAATGAAGCACTGAAACTAATCTTGGAGAAAGGTCTGATGAGAATGAGCTCTCAGTCTTCATACGCAGGCCACGGTGCACCGTCTGATATGATTGGTCGCGACATTTTGATCGCTCGTCTGGAAAACCGGGTCGGCCTGTCAGACTGTGTTACATTGGTTTAGAACATACAGCTGTATGTTAGTCCTGGAGCTCACGCATGTGACATGACAGCTGCTACGGGCCCACACACCACACAGGGAGCGGCCGGGGGACCCCTTTTGTTCTCTTTACAAAAGCCACCGTTTGGCCACGTCCTCAGACTGCACGATGGCAGGTTCCACAGTTACGCAGATGACACACAGTTATACGTCCCTGCTGAGCCAAATGATGCTAGCCATTAGCTCCATCACCAACTGCCTGCTGCCAGTAAGTAAACACATTAGCAATAATTTCCTCAAGCTACATAAACAACTGAGAAACTCTGAGTTGGCATTGAACTCAAGGAGAAACGCTGTTCAGTGATCTTCGGAACTCAAGCCTGAGGTGACCAGTCGGAATGTTACATCAGATTTAAATCTGAGTTTTGGATTTCACATCGATGTCAAAAACATCATATTTACACCAGAAACATCGCTTGGATTTAGTTGTTGTTGAGCCAGAAAGAGTCTAAAAAGTTCCTTCATGCCTTCGTGGTCAAAAAAACAAAACAAAACAAAAAACAAAAAACACCCCAAGTCCAGCTCATTCTGAACCCTACAGCTGGAATATTCACAGAAAAAAGTGGAGAGAGCACATATTCCATTTGTTGTCATGCCACACTGGCTCTCTGTAACATTTAGAATTGAATTTGAGGTCCTGCTACAAACATACAAAGCTCTTAGCATCTCTGACGCTGTTGTTAACCAACACGTGTCCTCCAGAGCTCTGCGCCCGTCTGCAGCTGCTTTATTGGAGGTTCCCAGCAGCAGCAGCAGCAGGCAGAAATTGGGGATGCAGCTTTTACAAATTATACCAGCAAATTGTGGAGCACACAGCTCAAAGAGAACAGGGTATTCCTATGTAACGTTCAGACACTATCAGGTGCTGCTGCTGGCTCCTGGGACCTGTTCACCTGATCAATTCTGGCCCCCTGTGGGGAAGAAGTTTGGGGAGCAACTGCTCAAAAGCAAGATTGCCGAACATATGGGGGAGAGAAAAAATGCAGAGCAGGCAGCAGTCCTGGGTCAGCAGTGTCCGTGCAACAGCCACGGCGAGTCAGTGTGAAGGTTATCCTAAGCTAGACTCGTCTGAGCGCTCACGACAAACCACAGGAGGGTATTTTAATTGGCCAGTGGACGTGGAATCACAAGCTGTCATCAGTCCCCAAATGACGCGGGCCACAGTGGTATAATAACGGCTGAGAAATGGCTGCTCTATTATATTTCCTCCTCGTTTACGGTGGGAAATGTGAACGTAAGCACGATTCTGTGAGACGGATCAGGAGTGTCAATCCTTAAATACCAACTTTATTAGCAGCCTGGGTCTCTTGTGAATGCTAAATGGAGTTAACCTGAAAACGATGACTCATGATGGCTTTCAGGGACTTCAGACTTCTGCACGACAAAAACTACGAAACAGCAGGAGACGCCCCCTCACAGGAGGGACAAACATGTTTCTAGCGCTCGCAAACACGACTGTTGCTCATCCAAACGAATCACCACTCGACTTTGATAGTTATTCGACACCAGACGACACTCTGGAGACACGTGGACCAAACTGTCAGTCTGCGACAGCCATGTCACGCCCCGATTGGCTAAAATCCAACACCTCCGAATAGAATTCCTCCTCGATGTTACTCGGTTGTGCCGTCATCGGGCCAAACAGACGGGATTCCTCATCCATCACGTAGTGCAGCCGCATTACGGCCACATAAATGACAAAGCCTCAAGCTGATCACGGTTCGGGATTCCTAAATCTCTTTTACCGGCACAGATGAGACAAAGCCTGCAAATCTAATTAGCGCTCATCTCCTTGTGGAGCCACTGCCAGGTGTGCAGTCTCATCTTAACCGTGCGTTCTGAATATACCTGTCATCTTCAAACCGCCAGTCTTTATCATTCCTGTCGATGATAAAATAGAGCGCATTATTTTCTGGAACTTGGCTGCTCTCAGACAGCCCGGCTTCTCTCTTCCTGCAAAAAAAAAAAAATGGAATTACTGCGGAACGGTTCCAGTCTGATGAAACTAAATGACTGTATGTCACATATACTTACTGCTGGTGCTTTAACTACACCTGCCAGTGACAATGACAGCCGCTGGTGTATAATGAGGCTCTGAGGTCTAAGGTCTCTAATGGAGCAGAGATCTCTGCATGGATCTGAGCGGTCATTGACAAGTAAACAATCACATACAAGCAGGCCGCAGTTACTTTAGGAATATTCTCATTTCCCCATTATCAGTCCTGGCATAGTCAACCGCACATTTGTGAGCATTGGTTAAAAAAACAACAACAAATAAACAAAAACAAGAAAGAAACAGAAGCATGAATATAAGTTTGAAGTCGCATTTCCATATGGGAGATAAACTCGAGCCTGCACTGAGCTGTTTCAGAGAGCTGAATACATTGAGATAAGAGCATCTCTTGCGTGAACTGTGCTGGTGAAAACATCTCCGATGGATGCAGCCGACATGAAAAGCTTGGTGCTTTAAGAAGAATATATGAACAAGAGCGATAAAGACAGATGCGGCGTCAGTGCTCCAATGATTGTGTTACAGCCTCTGATTCCAGCGTTATTTGAGGTTCACCAGTGTTGGTGTAGCCCACGGCAGCCCGCTCTGTGGCTGCAGAGTCAACACGCCATTTAAATATTACAGTTCGGATTCTTGTTAGGAAAAAGCCACGTTGCTGCCAGTTCTCACAGGTGGGGTGTTTAACGTGAGCCGTGCACGTGGCTGTCGAGAGACCGCAGGCGCGCTCGCTAATCAAAGATTGTTTTTGTTGGGTTTGACGGCGGGAATAGTCACATGAGGGGTAAATGATCTGTTTCTGGTGCGATGGAGACAGCTGCACGGCTGGGGCAAAGATCTCACAGAGACCTTGTGAGCCGACGATTTTCTCTCCTGTTAACACAGATTTTCTAATACAAATGAATGCAGTTCATTCTGAACAGCGTTGTTTATGAAACAGAAGCTACATGAAGAAACAGCAATGCACCAGCATGAAAACAATGGCAACCACCAATGTGGCATTATCTGAATGGTTTAATCGAAATGAAAGCAATCATTGCTGCTTGTATCCAAATACTGTCCCAACTTTGAAGAACCACAACCAAGAAGCAGTAAAAAACATATTTCCACACATCCTGCTTCTCAAGCCAATCCCACCTCAATCTGATCAGCTTGGTTTTTGCTTTTCAAACCTTTAACTTCAAAGACATTTTTGACTAACTACATATAATTCTAGGACCAGCAAGGCTGGAAACTTTTAGATGTGTTATGATTGTGCCTTCTTTTTTCATCGCGCCTTATTATGATTGATTTCTTTTACCATTCACGTCACTATAATGACCACTGGGCTATTTTGGTGCCAGTAGCTCTGTCAATGCAGCCACATTCAGAGTTTTAGGGGATGACAGTTTAATTATTTTAGCAAATGAAACGCTGGCAACTCCACCAAGAACAAGAGAAAGCACATTTAACCCTGGTCAGAGTTAAAGTGGTAGAAATGGATGGTTGGATGCATGGACAGATGAGAGGAAACCCACCTAAAGAATTTAACTTCCCAGATTTATGTACCAAATCCCTCCTGCTCTTAGCCAGCTGCTTCAGATTAGCCTGTACACAATTAACCAGAGAGTGTAAGGAGCCCAGCAGAATTATGACAAACTCTGAACATAAAAGGATTACACATGGCTCCCATGACGCCCGTGGTTCCTACAGAGCCACTGTTCCCTGTATAATACTCACATGTGTTATTCCAAAGGCCAACTGTTGGAGCAGGAGCCTATTTAATTACATCTGGTTCCCATGTTGACCCAGAAAGGATTTCCGCCTACCAGAGACCTAAATATCTTCTGACAGGTGTTCTGCGATGTAATATTTATAAATGTCCCTACTTAAGGGTCCCGAGCACCAAAGCCCTGTGGCTCTGCGGCATTTTGAGTCATTATTCTCGGTTGGCTGCACTTCAGGGGTGAAAGGGTGGCGACTTGTGTAAAATTCAGATGAAACGTAGCCTTGATTCAACAATACAAACGTTTCTTCTCAGCAATAGTGGAGCTGGAACTGGATGTATTCTGTCAAAAACGCTGCTCCAAAAATGAAGAAGAAACTTTGTCAATTATCATGTTTATGTTTTCACTCCCCTCTGAGCCATCTGTGGATGCTCCTTCCTCCATCTGATCCCATGTCACCACTTATTGCAGCTGTATTCTGTTTTGATCGTCTATTTGGATTATCCCACTGTGTGTGACTCATGTTTTACAACGTCAGCATTTGAGGCTGTAACCATAAACTGGACATAAAAACATGCCAAGAGCATGAAAATGAGCTGAGGGTAAACCTGTGCAGTGTGCAAGTGAGCTGCAGCATGTTCAGGGGTCTGATTCCAGACACGTTTCATTTTTGCCTGAATGTCCCGGCATATTAAACCCGAAATGGGTTCAGCCTTCTTTGAAAAGCGTTTATCCAGCAGGTTTCTGATGTTTACAGGGAGTCCGTGTCATCGATTTTGGGGCGAGGAAGGTGATAACTGACCAAAATGGAATTCCACACTCTGGAGCCAGTCAGTTCAGTAGCAGCTGATCAGAAGTCAGAGTCAGAAAGGTCAATATCCGCATGGCGTCACCATGCTGCAGAGTGGGACGCCGTTGTTCTGGATGTTTGGCATCACTGGTAGATGTACGCAGGCTCCACCGTGTCACAGTCTGGATCTGATCCTGGAGTTGAACAGGTCATGACTGATGAATCACCATCATCATGGTGAGGGCGGGTGACAGTGGGACCGTGGGGGGGGTTGATGGAGCACAACTGTCTACCACTGTCTCGTCTTCTGGTTCCTCTTTTGATCAGAGACGTCCCATCAGGCCTTAAGTGCTTTTGACAGTTCTGAAAGTTAGTTGAAACGATCAAACCAATTCCCGTGAGCGAGACATGCAGATACTAGCAATGCATGAGGGGCAAAGAGTTTGGTTTCGCTCTCTTGCCACGTCTCTGGTTGGCTGGGGCATGAAAGGCAAACACTGTGGCTCCGAGTTGCTCAGGGTTCCAGGATTAAAAAGAAAAGACAAAACACTTTTTTTTAGGGATCTCAGATCTTTCTTCTGTCCTCTGACGTATAAACAGTGTAAACCGATCCGAACACACCGCTCGCCCCGGGTCACTTTCTCATTTTTTTCCTCCAGTAACACAACGCGAGTGTCGGACAAATATGTGCTGGAGGATGCTGCAGATCCGACCGACACTCTCGGTTATAGAAGTGTTTCGGCAACTTTGCACAGCACCTGCTGAAGAATCGATGAAGTGCTCATTCTCACATATTTGATGCAGTGGTCCAATCTTCTTTTCAAGATGTGCAGCCCTCCTAGTCTACTGCTGGCAGTTCAGATGCAGCTCAGATTTATAATGAATGACTGGGTTCAAAGTGCTGCACTTTTGACTACCAGTGTATCACTTCAATACTTAAAGAGCACAGTGGTCCAATAAGCACGAGTTTTTCAGCCACGGAATCCAGTGCACAGCATATACAACCTATACCTCATGCGTATTACAGCACGGTATAACAGCAGTATGTTCAGCAGTATTTTGCAGCCTTTTCCGAGGTGATCATTTATTTGTGACAGTAATTCAATAAACATCGCCTCGACAGATAATTCTTTTGGTAATTTGTGCAGTAATTTATCACATGACATGATAAAGTCTGCTTTGCAACAAGATCTTACCCAGTTTCCATATTTGAACAACCTCTCGTGACAGAATAAACAGCGGAAAAAATGCCAATCGATAACCTGCAGGCAGCAAGATGGCAGTCAAACAGTCAAATTAGCTGTATGCACTGATGGAAGCAATAGAACAACTGAGGTACGCAGTGCTCAGATTATCTACAACAACTAAATGGTTTTGAGTCAGGTTTTTTGCTATAAAGCCACAAGGAATTCAGGCCCAGATCAAAACTTCTGCAGTTTAAAAAAAAAAATAATACGCAAAATGAAACAGGCTCCGGACTAGGATTCAGAGAGAGAGAAGTCAAACTAAAGCGTGACGCAGACACATTTGCTGTGCCTGCCTTACAAAGCTCATAACACTTCAGCTGGCAGAGAAGCAACAGTGGTCAATGAGTCAAAGGTCTTTTCTTTCCCCTCACACACTCATACACACAGTTACTGCACATTTACATGAACTTGTTTTCTCTGTGGTTGTGGGTAGTTGCTAAGTGCCTGTTTTTCACTTTTCCTTCTTTCCCATTCCTCCTCCCTCGCCCCCATCACATCTGCTGATCTCGCATAATATAGCGTCGAATATGCAACAAGAACACTTTTGAAAACTCCACTTTACAAACCAAATGTGTTTGGCATAACGAAGCATCCGCAGCTACATGCTGCCAAGCTGCTGGGAAAACAAACAAACAAACAAACAAAAAAAACGCACAAGGGATCGAAGCAAATGTGGGTGCCATGCCTTCCTTTTCCAGTCCTCCCACCTCTGAGCACAGATGCTAACTGCATCAGCTGTGCACTGCCTCACTGACAGTAGCACAATACGCTCCACAAGTGGAGTCTTTCTTTTAGCTTTTGCCCTGTGATTTGCTCTAGATTTATTGTCTTTTATTGTTTTAATGGTGGCCTCCTTCACCTGCATTGAACTGCCAGAGGTTAACAGCTGTAATTAGTTCCAGAACTTTTATCAACTTTATTTGTGCTGATGAACTGCATCAAACCACCCACCGACTTAAAACTGCCTCCTAATGTCGCAGCTTTGAAGAGAGCGGCTGTAACTCAGTAGTCATAACCAGATTCTTTTTGTGAAACCTCGTAAATCAAAGCTGAAGGTCTGCAAACCAATTATGCCTCAATGGCTTTGTTTCAAATCCATTGAAGGAGTGTAGCGAGGAAAGAACAGATCATTTGTGTTGCTGTCAACATAATGACAGCTCAACGTTGTGAGGCTCAGAGACGTTGTGTATTTGACTGGGGTGGGGCCACAACCTAGCAACAGAAGCCATTCAGTCAGTTCATACTTTGCTAAAGCAAATTTGTGAAGTTGTGTTGTGTTTTTGACTCTTTTGGATTTTCCGTCAGCATAATCCCAACTGTAGTTTTGCAAGATTCGATCTTTTGAACTAACTTTCAAAACAAACATAACAAAGCTGCTTTGCTGAAGGAGGCTCTTTCCTCTGAGCGGTGCATTTTCAAACAGTTCACAGACGGGACCTTTTTTTAAAAAAAAATTATCAGCAACGCAACATAAATACCTGTTCAAATACTCACTCTGATCCGCTGCACCTCCAAGAAGACGGCTCTTTGGAAGGATTTCTCCCAGATGGCCAGATCGGTGGCCAGCTCTACCCTGAAGGTGTGGCTCTGGCCGTGGCCCACCAGAATGCTGAAGCACAGAGACTCGTTGTCTTGCTGATCAGGCGAATGTTCGAGGCCCAGGTAGAGCCTCGCCTGGAGCCAGCAGTCCTCCGCCATCCACAGCTGCAATGCAAAACTAAAATCACTCTGTGTGTATGTGTGTGCGTGCGTGTGTGTAAGGGAATGTGTTTTTGCCAACTTGTCACTTCACAGATGCCTCGCTTCCGTGGGTGGAAGAAAGAGTATGAATGTCTTTTAATTTGGGACTAACACATCAAAGGATTTCAAAGCACTATTAAATTAAAATAAAAACACCCTTCTGGGGCAGTACACACCTTGTGAACCTTGAAAAGAACCTCATAGAGGTTATATGACGTCTCAGCTTGGCCCCACTCTGCAGCACTGATCTGAGGAACATGAAGGAATAGCAAATGAAGAGGCAGCGCATGTAAACAAGTTTTTCTTTGCACTGGTTTAGGCCACCTAATTATCAAAATGTTAAATGCAACGTCAAGCAAAGCAAGTGGGTCACTGCGCCACGAGCAAAATAAAAAGATTGTTTTTAAGGTCAGTTGATTTCATTAAACAGGAACATCTGCATTAGGGACCATGGTGTTCAAAGTTTGATGGACGAGATTTTCATGTTCCCTTTATCATCGGAATGGCTTGCATTATTATTATTATTGTTATTATTATAATTATTACTTTGCTGTTTAAACTGTGAGGTTCATATAGAATTTATTTAGCCATTTTGTTTTAATTTAACCATCTCCGTGATTTTTCCGAACTTTTTCATTAAAGCACATGCACTAATACCACCCTGGTGCATATTCATGTCAGGTCTACTTCGAGGAAACCGTCTGCTGCCAGATTCCAACAGAAGCTGGAGGGCAGGCCTGGCACTTGAGAACCCAGCAGCCTGCAGCTTTCACCTCACACAACTAATTTCAACAACTTGGCAACACATTCATTCTGACATATCATGATCTGCATTAATAATTTGTGCAGCTGAATTCTTTCAGCAACACTCACGAATAATGTGATACACTTCACTTTTGAGACTGCTCTGCATTAATTACTTTATCCTAACTGTCATCATCACCATTTTATTTACAGACACCATTCACATCACTCAAGGACACAGCAGAGCGGAAAGAGAGACGGTTACAACAGGAAACAAACAAAATGAAGATCAAACACAATAGCGTGAGAAACTAAAGGCAGCGTCAAATATAAAGAACAACAGAGAGACTGGATTTGAAGGAAGGGGGAGTATATTACTGATTTCATGTGGCAATGAGTCCCTCCTATATGAATAGAGGAGGAGGAGGAGGAGGAGGAGGAGGAGGAGGAGGAGGAGGCGAGCAGCAGGTATGGATGGGTGAGGCTGCAGAACACTGGAGTCTAGGCAGAGGGGATTAATGTTGTTGACCCGGTAATGCTACTGATGTGGGAGTGGAAAGAGTACTGTCGCCACCTAGACTCTCAGCCTGTGGGGAGGGAGAATCCTCTCAGCTTTGGAAAAGCTTGATTTGGTGCCGATGTGTAGGATTTCTGTGTGTTCGCTATCATCTGAAGAAATTAACTTCAGGGTGAGAGGTGAGAGGGGAGTGATAGTGCCAAGAGGAAGGAGTGAGATGAAGAGGAGCTACCCAGGACAGAACCCTGGAGCACACCTGGAGGATCTGAATGAATTCAATTAGATAAGGTGGGTGAGAATGAAACCAGTCTAAAGGGTGTGGAGACCTGTCTCCTCCCTGCGATTCAGAAAGTTACCCAGTGCCCACAGAAATAAAACTGACATTCTATTACTGTGCCGTACAGCCTGCTCCATTATTTCCAGTTTTGATTTTCAATTTAAGCATGCACGCCAACAATGCATTTCAAATGAGGCTGACAAGATGAGCTTGAAGTTCAGACGCTGCAACATACATCAATTTAATCTAAGATGCCAGCCCAACTGCTCTGCGGTGCGGTTGTGCAATGTTTCAGTATCAGGCAACACTGGGAGTGAGCCGTCTCTCTGAACACACCAAATGCACGCATTTGAGGAGTGCTACCCTGGAGCTAAAGAGTGACCAAGAGAGGAAACGTCAGCAGAAACTGCAGGTAAATGTGGTTAACCTGCCAGAACAATCACCAAATGGAGTTTAAAGATGAAAGCGGTCCAATCTGCACGGCGCTCTATCAGACACACACAGCACAAAGGCTGCATCCTTTGTTCTCGGGTCCTGGCAGACAAACACAAGCGCTTTTAGCTGAAGCCGAACCTGCGTGTCAGCGTCGCTTATGGTCAGAGTGAGATGCTGCTGGTTCATGACACAGAAGCACATCTGGAACTTTTATTCAAAAGCCAGAAAAGTTTTAGTGTCAGGGCACATTTTTATCTCTTCATTCAATTTCCACATTTTTCTAATGCAGAAGAGATTTGCTACGTCTCAGAGGACTCTTGACAGGCTAACCCCTAA
This sequence comes from Arothron firmamentum, assembly GCA_016586285.1. Taxonomy (NCBI): domain Eukaryota; kingdom Metazoa; phylum Chordata; class Actinopteri; order Tetraodontiformes; family Tetraodontidae; genus Arothron; species Arothron firmamentum. Next base: position 56,838 of record BJFM01000368.1, read on the forward strand.
GAGGATTTAATTATAGTATGTGTCAGTGGAGGTATTAAGTGTCTTGTTGTCCAAAACCTGCAGGCTTAGAGGCTTTTCCATCCCTGGCAAGAGCAAGAATTCCACACTAACTTCGGGCAAAAAGACAAAAACAGGAATTAAAAAAAAAAATAATGATGAATACAATATGTTGTTTTGTGCAGCAGTTTAAAATTCTAGTTATGTGCCAAGTTTATAAGAGATCCCGAAAGGCAACGTTATCGATTACAATACACTGATTATTTTACAGTTCTCAGACTAACAGTCCGATCTATGGTACCACATGGTATCCCAGAGTCCACATCGTCATGTTTTGTTCTACTGAACATAAAAACAAGATGCATTCCTTTTTTTTTTATACTGTTGCACAACTATTCCTTTCACAGTGAGACACTGCCATCTATTCAGGTCAGAGCATTCAATTAGGCACTGGAAAGCCAACATGCACATTAAAAATGTCTAATTTAATTTATTTAATGCGGCACTGAACGTGTTACACTCCTTCAGCGTTGTTATAAATAACCTGCAGTGGGAGTTTGAGCTTTAGAGGATGCAACAGAAAAAACATGTGCTTCAAAACAACTTAAACATGACAAAGAAAGGGGAAATAAAAATAAATGACCACCCGCTGACTGAATGCTATTGCTACTGCCATACTACCCGAGATCTGGCTGCACCAGAAAAGGCTTTTATGCATTTGGTCATAAGCGCCACGCAAGGGACATAGGACGGCATTGTTGCCTCACTGTTGACTGTGTTTGGCAAAGTAAATAAGTAAGTTTAGAATAATATATTTTTGCACTTCATACTTTAAAAGGCACGAGCACAGAGCTGCTAGCTGAAGATTGATCGGCTTAGTAAGCTTTCCAGTCCTGTACAGTAGGTTCAAGAAGCAATTATGAACACAGCAGTTGATGATAGTGCATTATCTTATTTCAAACGAGAGAAACTGGAACAGATCAGTATTTCATTTGAAAACCCTGGATGTAAGTCATGATTTAATATAAGATAGTGTTTAAAATGTTTTCAAAAAAAGACAATATAAGTTTATATACAGAAGGTAAATTTATATATCTAATTACCGGAGGATGTCTGAAGATATAAAAATGTGGTCCTCTCAGTGCCAGGAACTTGAAGGCTGTGGATCTCCCAGCAGCGCCACCTTCTGGACATTCACACACCCAGCCCATGTGGACGATCTGCAGAAACACACAGGGATATTTTTCCTGAAATATTTCGGAGAATTGCGCAGTCAAGATTACAGGTGAATTATAACATTGGACGCTTGTGACGTGACACAGTGCAATCTTAGCCTTTCCTCACTTTGCGATACTCATTTGAGCTGTAGATGCTTTCTTTTACTTCTCACCTTCGTGTGTCCTACGTCTGGTTTTCCTTTCCGCTTTGCCAGCTTTGTTGCCTACTGTTTCTTTTGTAGGAAAGTGTTTCGATTTGTGTTTTCACAGCAGCAGATGAGTGCGCAGAGGAGGCAAAAGTCAAGTAAATACCACAGTCACCTGAGTATGCCTGAAAAATGAACTGCAGCTGCTAATCAGATATAATCCGACACTAAAACAGACGAATGGGCGACTCGGTTACGCCCTCAGGCTTTGGTTAGACTGTTAGCATAAAAAAAACATGAAGCACAGCGGCGATGATGACTTCTGTCAGAATACCTGATCATCTGAAGAGCAGTATTTGTTGATGATCTTTATCTGTAAAAGAAAACAGAAAACAGACAGTCATCAGTCAGATTTGATGGTTATTATGGTGTTTGTTTATGGTTTATGAATTCATAATTTCTACAGGTAATAATGAGCCTTTAGACTTTGTTGTTCTGAAGAAGACACTTCTTATGGGATACTTGCATAAACATTCATATTTGCGTTAATATTTAACGCTCTCTCCGTTCAACAGGTAGCAGGAAATGAAATGATATAAAATCTGAAATAAATTAAGGAACAGTCTGAGGAAATTGTATTATTTCATTCTTTCAGCCTGTCTGGGCCATAAGCAGCATTGTGCATGATATGTATGACATAAGTAACAGTTGAAATTCTTAAAAAGCGACAGGTTTTGGCAAGAAATGAATAGATGTAGCAACATCTGGCAGGACGGCTGTTCAGCTGAGGTCATTCTGTCTGTCAGGTGTTGCTCCGCCGTGACAGATGATGGTCGAATTAAAAACATGCAGTTCAAGGTCACTGAAACAGTAACACGACTGTCATAACGATGACACACAATCACATCCTGATTGGCCATTTAGCAATCACGCTCCATAATTAGGGGACGCAGGCAGAAATAAATGACACCTTTTTCAAAAAAAGAAAAAAAAAACAAAAAACAGCTGCGCAATTGACGAGCGCCGGCATACAGTTCGCCTGGATCCTCGCCGAGAAATGCGTCGCATCATCAGCATGATAATCAACACGAAATGGGAGGAAATGGGAGAGAGAAGCCTACATGCCGAAGGACTACTTAGCAGTCATTAATTAGGTACGAGAGAGCCTCGGAGGCAACAAGGTGCCAATGCGGCTCAAAGAGGGCTTGTTAGATAGTGTCTGTTCAACCCAGACTGCAGCGAGGGGAAGACATCAAAAGAGGACAAGAGGGCGCATTCAATTCACTTGTTACACTTCAGTGTTTTTGTATTATTAGAACAAACATCGCAGAGAGACGCAGCCTGATTCCAGAGCAGTAGTCTGCCAATAGGACTCCAGATCAGCTTACACCAACACACATCAGCTCCATCACACCAGCAGATGTCAAGTCACATCATTTAAGATCTCGTTCTAAAAATGAACACAGAAATCTCTCTTTCTCTACTTTCCACCTTCATTTGGAGGCTCTCGGGAAGCTCGGTGTGCGCGGCGAACACGTACAGACCCACTTACGTTCTCCTGTGTCAACTCATTGATATTTGTCGAAATTGCTTGGAGCCAGTCTGTGCTTTCTGCCGCGGTGCAAAATTGAAGAATATTGGTGCCGGCTCCGTCCAAGGCGAAGACTTCAAAACAGTTGGACCTGGAGGAGCGCAGAGGTCAGAATTAGACAGGAGCGCGGCAGAAGATTGAAAGCAGGAGGAGAGGAGCACAGGGCGCAGCCGAAGTTGTTCATTACTTCTGCTTCTTTCGTAAGTTTGACAGGCTTGTGACACCTAATTACAGAAAAAAAGGACTTCACCACTGATATTCTGAAGAGGCACTACACCAGTCCTTTATTAGCCTGTGATCGCGAGCAGCATTAACTCCGTTCCTTGTTGTCATGTCACCCTCTTCTCTTTCTCCAGTAGTCTGGGCACGATTAAATTTGGATAAATTAAAGACAAAAGCAACCAAAGCCTGTGTTTCAATGAGTAAAACAGAAATAAATTGTTGACATTTGACTTCTGCATCTCTGTGTTATTGAGCTGAAAAAATATTTTAGCAATATTTTAAAAAATAAACAGGCATTGCTGATGGTTCCAGTTTTAAGTTGGGATGTTAATTGCTTCTCTCTTTTTTTGTCTACTTCAGGGAATTACAATACAATAGAGCTTAATTTTAGAATTGGCTTTTACGTTTTTTTAGTTCTCGAAAAGGTTTCACATTGTGCAGCTTCTTGATGGGGTTCAAGCATCCATTTTGAGAGGGTCGATCTAAGATCTAACCGCACCAACTAGCCAGACTTTCCTGAAGTCACGGAGTATAGCAGCATATCTGTTCACAGACCTTTCCTCCAGAGGGTTTTTATTTATTTTTATTTTTTTTATTTTTATTTTAAGGTTCTGCAACTGGCACTTTTCAGATAGATGCTGAGGACGTTGGACTTTCTCCCTCTCATCTTTCTGAACTTACAGAAACCAACCAAGTGGCTTCGAATACATTTTTGGCTCATTGGATATGGTACCTTTACAAACACGACCATATATGATTGGAACTTAATCCTAAATCCTGAAAAATTTAATTGCCCGGAAAAAAATATGAAGTAATCTTTATATGATATCCTCTTAAAAAAACAAAAAAAAAGCTAGGAAGGGTCAAATTGACGCACCTTGCAATTTAGCCTGAGGAAGGTACTCTCATGAATGATTTACAAGAAGATTTGATTCGATTTAATTTTTTTTCTTGCATAATTTTTTTCTTGCTTAATTTGGGCCTATTTAGTTTCTGACATCCCTCCAGAGAGTCTTGGGGTTAGCACGGCGCTTTATCAGTGCAATTAACTTTCTCGACGGATGGGGTGTTGATGAGGTCATCAGAGAGGCCCCGCTCATCAGCCAAATGTGACGCGTTTCTGACACCTCATTTTGGTGCTCTTCAAAGTGCTTCCAAGCTGCAGCCGATTTAGCCGCAATCCGGTTTGTTTTGCACACTTCCCACTGCAGGAAAAAAGCTGAACATTTACTTTTGCCCCGTGGGAGGTGTGTGTGTGAGGAGAAGGCCTGATAAACAGAAAATCAGACTGCACAGATCAAGAGGAAGACCGAAATCTCCTACAGCTTCCAAACAGATTTCTATCATCCACCAGGTTTGGAATTACAAACTCAGCCATGTGAGCTGACTTCACACCGTTCCAGAGTTCGACTTGTTCAATTCTCATGTTCCGCCACCTGTGTACTGACCCGGTGAGTCTCCAGGGCCAACATTCGCTGGCCTCAACTGTTATTCTTTTGATTTGAGAAAGACTTCCATATACATTATCTCCGTCACAGTGACTGCTAGCAAAGCTAATGTGTGTGTTAGAAACAAACACAGATCCAAGGAGCTGAGCAATGATGAAGTGATATCAGACACAGAATCCATCACAGATCCCTCCCAATTAAGATTAATCCTCTGAAGGCAGGCAGACAGGGATGAAAGTGCAACCAATGAAGATCTCCAAAGGCAAAACTGAATCAAGCCCCCGGCCCCGGGGGCAGCTGAATGTGAGAGGCGGCACCCCTGGAGAGAGCAGCGCTGTCAAACACCTGCAGAACTGCTGCGCCCGCTCTCCTGTTGCATGCTGACGAGGCTCCCGCAGATCCGCAGAGACGCGCGAAGACACGCAGGACAATGCGCGCAGAGTAAACGTGGGGGGAAGTGAGACGAAGAGGAATCTGCTGGTAATGGGGCGGGTGGTGCGAGGGGAATACGAGAGCGATGCCTACCAGCCAGTGAGGCGGGGAAACGCGGCACTTCATTTTCAGCATAATTAATCAGGAGATTGTTGGCTTTGGATTTCAGCTGAACTTGTGGAATTGACTACGTTGGCGACGCAACCCTGCCCCCCCCCTCCCCCTCAAACAAAAACACCGCGCCAGATCTTTAGAGGAGGGAGTTAGATGTCTGACTGTGACTGCTAACACTGAAAACACACGAGGGAGTCACAAACACCGGCACCAGAATCTCCCATCACTGCAGTCAACACCTTCCCAAATCCCACCCGGATGCTGAGCACAGAAACCACATGGTTGGCTTTATCAAATGGGATGGAAACGCCGGTGTCCACTCAACTATATGGAACTTAACCTTTACCGTCTCGCTTTGAAAAATGGGTCGCTCCACACTCATTCACTGGAGTAGTCTGGCTTTAGGTGTAACAGGATTAAGGCCTAATTTGCCAGGAGTGCCCAGTTTTCGCTTTTGAGTTTTGCCAGTGCTATTCTTATCTTCACTCTCGCGATGACGTTCTGGGCTTTAATGGATTGGTGAAGTGCTCTTCCCGTTTACCGATAAATCTGCTATAATGTAAGGATGCTTATCTCGGCTTGCTAGCTGTGGCTCTGCACGCAGCAACGACTGGCCTGGCAAACAAAAAAGGTTCTTTTGTGTTTCCTGGACCTCGTTACAAATGCTTCTTTACAGATGGAATGCGACCGATACTGGAGCGAAAGCAGGGTATTGTTTATTTGTTCTCCTCATCTGTCACAAAAGGGAATTCACGTTGCTGAATGACATCAGTAGCTGGGTTGTATAGTTCCATTACCGTCCTATCTGGTGTCATGTACCTGCAGTTCCAATGAGGAAAATGGCTTCTGTTTGTAAAAGAGTACAGGAAGTGATAAACAGGGTCTAAGGACTCGTTTCTAATTTGAATTCGACCTACAGACAAAATAACACCAGCTCCCACCAGGCGCCCAGTTTGCTTGAAAGGTCTTCTCAGGCCCAGTGAGCCAGAGAATATGATGCAGAACTTTCAAATATACATCATTTATTGCCTTCTATACCTCAAATCACAGCACACATGAATAAAAATGACAGACTTGACACGTGCGTATAAGTTTGAAGGGTGTTCTCGTAGTCACACCTTCTGAGCCGCAGTTGCAGCCGAGGTGACCTTTTAAGCCGGCTATGTCTGTGCATAGATATTAGCATTAAGGCGGTAGCGCAGAAATGAAAAGTGCTTGCAAAGCCAACAACGGTGCTCAGTGAACTGTGCACCTGTGAGGTGAATCATCATATGCCGGATTACTCTTACCTTAATTTATCGGTGGCAGCTTTGTATCTGCAGACTCTGGCCATCAGTAAGGGCAGGGAGACGGCGTCCAGCCAGCGCTTCTCATACTTTGGTTCATTAGCTGAGGGCAACGGGGGTGATGGAGCCTGCGCGGAGAACAGCAACACAGCCGTGAGTTTCCTGCTCCTCGACTCCCTTTGATCACCGAGGATGTGGTGTGAACAAAGACCTCCTTTCATAACTTGGGCTGATCAGCTGTACAGTTAGTGAAATCCCGCGCTTTGACAGAGAATTCACCCAGGGTTAGCGGCTGTCCCTTTGAGTGGGTGCCAGCCTCACCTGCATCCCTTTGCTGTCTGAAGCTCCTGCTGTGCTTCGCTACAGGTTTGTCACATTGAATGCTGTCAAAATGTTTTCTGGATTTAAACTGAATATATTAAATGATTGCAGCCTGCAATTTTTTTTTCCCTGATGTTCAATTATCAGACACACAGCTCTGCATTTGAGAGAAGTTAAAATGCCATTAACAGCTGCTGGAGCACAGAGGTCAGTGACGGTGAGAAAACAATTGCATAAATCGCAATGCATTAAATAAAACACTTTCTGGGGCTGATGCTCAACATACTGAGTCTGAATGGCTCCAGCGGATTATTTGCACATCACCCTCACCCGATTCAGCCATTTTTTTCGGTTGTTTCCAACTACGTCTGTCGTCCATTTTCATTTCATCTGACATCTTCGCAGCTGACTTGATGAAATTCCTGAAATCTGAAACGTATTCTCAACAGCCTCCTGGTTTTAACAAAGTGAACATTACTTGAGGGAAGTCACCACCTTTTCTTTAGCTGCACAGCTTCATCCAGGAGGGGAGGACGGGAGGCCCCTCTCCCGCTGAAGCGTTCAGAGAAAACGGATCCAAAGCTAACAAAAACGAACACCCCTGACACTTTATGACGACAGTATGAACATAGTTTTGTTAGATCCCAACCAACATGGTGTCGCTAGACACCTTTGTTTGATAAAAACACACTGGTTGGATCCGTGCAGCAGGATGTCTGCGGGCTCCTTTTAATGGCTTTCTGAAACAATGGCTGTGCGCTACAAGCTCTCTCCTGTTGCAAAGACTTCAACCTTTTCATGGGGAATAATGACCATTAGAAGAAGCAGAAAGGCTGCAGAAAGGCACCTGCTTTATGGTAATAACCAAAGGTGTTAATGTGTTTTAAAATCTGAGCTGCCAGCCCTTCCTAACGGTTGCCATGCACACAGCTCCGAGCAAGACATCAAATGCCTCTGCAGCGCAATCCACCTTGCTGGTAATGCTCCACTTGTTTTTCCTCCATATTAGCACAAAGAAGTAGAAAACAGCTGAATGACAAGCAGCTACGCACTCATAAACACTGTCCCTCATTCAAATTCTTTTACTCTGAGACTTTTCGGAAAAATCAATTAGCACTTTTATAAAACTGCAAAAAATCACAGAAGATTGTTGAGCATTCATTTAAAAAAAAAAACAACAACAAATAGAGCGAGGCAGCCAAGTGCCAACTTTCAATGAGTCAAAGTATTTCATGTGACAAAGAGGAGTCTGAAGCAACATGATTCTGCTATTCAAGCAGACATAAAACTGCTTGTTCTGACTTGTATTTTTACAATGTTTTTTTTATTTTTTATTTTTTTTTTTTTTTTAATCACAAGCGTACAAAAGCACAAACTGAAGAATATCACTGAAATTGCCACACTCTGGTGATGCTTCCCACCCAGAGGAGCCGAGCTGGAACCACGCAGGGAGCGAACAGCACGACTGTCATCTTACACCCATGTAAAGTTCTGTTGACCTGGACCTGGACCTGGATCTGGACCTGGATCTGGATCTGGACCTGGACCTTCATGTGGATGTTTAATGACCCAGAAAAACCCATCAAACATTCTCTCACCTGAACTGAATCAGACGTCACAACCAGAAACCGCAGCAAGAGCAAGGTTAATACATGTTTACTGATAATTTTGTATTCTTAAAGAATAGAATGAGATCCCCTTCCCTTGCTATCTGTGGCACGTTCGATTTTAGTTTGACTACAATCCTTCAGTTGATCGTGAGGCAGTAATGAGTCAGACTTGTATGATCTTGTATGATCTCTGCATGTCAATAAGGTTTCTTCTCGCACTGATATATTATCAAAGACTTCATCATGCTGAGATCCTTTTAGGTGTATCGGGATGTGGACTCAGCTCTGGTGTATAATAAATATGCAAAAAGAGGATTCGACAAAGCAAATTTATCTGGCACAACGGGGAACTCAGATCTTCCCAGTGCTCGCCAAGCTGACAGCACAGGTTTAAGAACAAAGGAAAGGAGAGCTTTGACGAGCGCTACATTTAAATGCAAATCACACTGCGCTTAATGAAGACGGCTTTCATTAAAAGCTTAAGGACTAGCTGTGTGACAATTAGGCAGCATCAAAGAGTGAATCGCTCCTGCAGGTAAGGATGACCTGCCTGTGTGTCTAATACAGTCCCAAACTAAACTTTGTAGATGTTTAGGAGAACCTTAAACTTCTGTTAAAGTTCCAGTAGAACGGCGACCACACAAACACTACGCTCCCACCACCTTCTACATTCTAACCAAACTAATCAAATTACCGACTGTCTGAAGTCTAAAACGGCTGAAAATGGACAAGTCATTTTTTTTAGTTCTCTCTGATTGGGTGGCAGATGTCTTTGTGTCCAACGCTTCTGTTGAGTGCTCAGCATTAAAGCGTATTTGAACTTATGCCAGAAACACCACAACTTTCAGCATAAGCCTCCACCTCCGCAGAAAAGGATTTATTGATGGGACAAAGACGCACAGACAAACTCTGAAAGAGCCACTGAAGTGCTCTTGAGAAAGAAAAGAGGATGGATTTTATTTTCAAACGAGCAGACGCTGCTGTGGGGCGACAATGTGCAGTTGACGGGACAAACTGAAGCTCACCTAGCATACTTTTGGTGGGCTTATTAAAACTTTGTTAACTGGTCTCTTAAAATTGCCTTTTACTTATGATTTCTGAAAATATAAGTGACCTTGTGAATGCGAGCGTGTTGATTTCAAATACTCTGAAATGTAGGTGTTGCTAGATGAGCCTGTATTGATGCGATGTAATTAAAGGTGTGCTTCTGTATTGATTCTCGAGTTGCGGTGTCATATTGATGACCTTAGGAGGTGTATAAACTGGAGTAGAGTGCACGGCCCGCCACTGAACTTAAGTCAAGACTGAATCACTCCCTTCTGCAAAGTGATGTTGCACATCATCGGTGTAAAACCAGCGGCACGCAGACCCAAACTCAGCCTGTAATTATCACAGTTCTAAAGAAATAATCATCCTCTGTTCCATTTCTGTCAGCCCAGAACAAAATGCTTCAGTTAACCCTTAAGTGCAGCTCAGCCGGGAGGTGCTGAGGTGGCGAGAAAAGGGAAAAGAATCAGGCTGTCGTCGTGGATTACACTGACGAAGCGGCTGCCTTAGCCGAGCAGCAGGAAAAGAGGGAGAAGAGGCACGACTGCTCCTCGAATCAGTCAGTCCTTCATGGAGGAACACTTCAGAGGTGGCATGAAAAAGAATTAATTATATCAGAGCATGTAAATGAATCAGGGAGGAAAGCGGTCCAGAAGCGTCTGCTGTCTGTGTCAACAGGGTCGGCAGCAGAATTCTAACTCAGCTGATATATTCCTGCAACTGAGAGAAACTCCTTTCATGCAGTTTGTTGTCAGTGCTCTGACCTCCATCACTGACGCCACATTACAGCTAAAATATGTCCATTTGTTGCACTGACAGAGACTCTTTTGTCTCCATTTAAAGCTAATGGCTGCTGTGTGTGCGCTCACAGATCTCATAGAAACGTTTTTCAGTATTGTTGTATCATCCAAACAGCCCAACAAGAACCATTAAGAAAACAGCAAAAAGGGGGGAAAAAGAAGAAAAAAACAAAAGTGGTTGGTGTTTACTTGTTAGGTAGATCATGCTAACTGCTATTTGGCATGCATGATAATGACAGTTTGGTCAAAACACAGAAGGCAGAATGCTTCTGATGATCTTCTGATATTTCCTGGAGAGGCTGCACATCAGAAGGTGATGCAAGGGGGAAAGACGAGTGAAGAACCCTCTGCAGCATCTGCCGATGTGTCATCATTTGAGGACTTAGAAGTGAGAGCAGGATGGGGTGCGCGCTGTTACATCCGTTTAATAATTAATCAGCTTTTACCCACCCAGAGATTCACCACAAATGCTTGAAAACTTGACTTTGGGAATGTTTCAATAGGTTTAAGTTATATGAAAGCGGCCTGACATGAAAAGAATTGGCAGATGCATATTGTCAGGATTAAATATTCCAAATCAGACACGCGTTTAAATACAGGATATTACAGTATAATAATAAGAATAATGGATTCACGCATTTTCTATGAACAAAGAATGAGTCATGTATTTATATCTATATCACTATGCTCGTGGCATAAGAAACACTGTTAATGATTTATATATTTAAACGACTAATTCAGATTACTGTGCATTTTTCTGGATGATATATGAATATTGGGGATTGTCTTTGTTACATAGGCAACCACCCTGCACCGAGAGCCGGGTTCTGCCAAAGCTGCACTGCAGCACTCCTGAAGTACCAAACCTCTCTTGTGTCATATAAACCGTCTTTCCACCTGCCATTTTCAATCATTTCCTGCATTTCCAAACTGAGTTCATCCACTATCCAGCAGTTTAAGCGCAGGTATAGAAAGCAATAGCAGCTCCAAACAGCAATGTCTTCCTGTTGAGGAAGCAAAAAAAAAGGCCGTGTGGGCCTCAGCTCACTGTTCCCCTCGTAGCTCCACTGCATCCCAGTTTATTGCTTCTGCTGTCAGTGGAGACATCGTTCTCTCCCTTCCTCCTCTTGCCTTGTCACTTGCCGAGAATGAATTAAAAACTGTGACTTAATGAAATCTTCTTTGTTTGTATATGATCTTTAACCAAATACTATCAATACTTAAAACAATGAAATGAAATTTTTTCCCTTCGTTGGTCAGTTGTCATTATTATACAAAAAAGCATTAATTTTGCCCATTTATGGAAAATTCAGAGCGCTGTAGTCAGACAAACTGGCACACAATTTTACAGCTTCAATAATAAAAAATATCTCACAAAGAGGTTGACTTAAAAGGCAGAAAATGGTGAAATTACTGTATTTTACCTACTCCGCAACGCCCACTGAACATGAAGAACTATGATTACTGCTACCATGACAACCAAGGATGCCTGACTATGGAGGCAGAGGTTGTCAATTCAGGCATTTACTGAGAGGTGAAAAGGTTATCATGCACAACGGGACGCAGGTTTGTTTTTTTCCCTGATCATACGTCACTGCCTGAGCCGGCGGAGATCTGCGTCCTCATGTCGGCTCAGCTGGGGTTTTCATTCTGTCCTTTGGACCGCTGAGGGCTCTGAGACAACGCAATCACCCTTCTGGCCCCATAAAGCTTCCAAAAAAAAAAAAAAAAAAAAGCACGTAAATGCAACTTTTGTGTTTGCTCCGTTAAGAGTAGAAAACCTTCAAGTGTGTCCACCGCCTGATTATTTAAAAACAGATTTTCAAACGCGAGAAGAGGAGAAAGAGAGAGCCGAGACGTCTCAACTTTGCTTTCTGAGCAGTTTTACGAGTGGAGCACATTTAATACTCCCACCCTCACAAACGGGGGCCTAATGATGCTCTCCATTACAGGCTAGTTCACACCTCGCAGAGCTCCATAAAGGAACCTAATTGCATTTCTTTTGTGGGGGTGTCGGCAACTAAACTTGTTTTGTGCCCTACTTTCCTTCAAATCTGGAGGCTCTCTATCAATTACGTCGGGAACGTTAGAGCACGTGTACCATTTATACTGCACCGAGGAAAAAAACAAACAAAAAACACAATAAGCAATTGCTTCAAGAACAAAAGCAACAACTCACATAATAGGCTTTAGTGGCAAGGCGGGAAGAATTACAGCATGCACCAGAAATTCTCAGTTTTCTGTTTAGGACTGCCTGCACTTTTTTCTAGGACGAGGAAACCAGCTAATTGCATTTGTCAGCAAACGAGAGAACGGAATGCAAAGCTTCCAGCGGGAGCCGTGCTGACCTATTATGCTGCAGTGAGTCATGTCTCAGAGTTTTTCCTGCATGTGCGGCCGTGTGAAAAGGTCCCTGACAGTGCTTGGTTACAGCGAGTGGGCAGACAGGGAGTGATGGAAATGCGGAACGCACCATCACCAGAGCACAGGCCCGGTTCACGCCTTCCCGCTGCTGCGGGGCATTTCGTCCAGATTGAACGTCCATTTGTCAGCGAAGGGGCCACCTGCCGGCCCCTCGCCCTCGTCCTTAATTACGAATGTAAATTAAGGAGTAATGGACACACTTGTTAGTGATTAAACCGCTGCCGGGTGAAATTCTAAGACCTCAACTGTGAAATGAAAGAACGCTACTCGTGTTTTAACTTTGTGGATGATAAATAGGCATCAAAGTGTCGCTTGTTGAGGGTATAAGAAGATTATTGTGTTCAGTTTTCATAGGAATCAACAAAGCTAAAAATTCACTGAACAATGGTAAACAAGCAGTTTCTGAATTTCAATCATTTGTCAGGAAGCCAGGCAGAAAATACAAATGAGATTTGGATTATTTTGCCCAAAACTAATTGCAATATCAAACTAAGTCACAGAAAATCTGGCCTTTTAAAAAACCTCCCTGGTTTAAAAGCTGCACTGCTGTTGAAATACAAAGTATATTTCTGTATTTCAAGGCAGCTGTGAGACCGGGGGGTTCCTCAGGGGTCCTCAGGTGTTGCTGTTATTAGAACCATCAGGAACCAATGTCAGATCACTGATCACATGATCACTCTGACCATGTGACTGCAGCTGCAGTTGATGCTGGGATTCCTCATAATTTAAGTCAGCAGTGCTCCCCCACTTTTAGATTCTTTAACAATCTGTGGATAATTTTAGAAAAGCCTGTCGTGTTTTAGGTGTGTGTGTGTGTGTGTGTGTGTGTGTGTGTGTGTGTGTGTGTGTGTGTGTGTGTGTGTGTGTGTGTGTGTGTGTGTGTGTGTGTGTGTGTGTGTGTGTGCGAGTGTGTTTTAATTCAATAAGTTGTAAATACATACTTGTTAAAGACTAATTAGTTTGCTATAATCTCCAAATAAATCAACAACTCATTACAAGAATCTATTTGCTGGCTCTTCTCAATTAAAACTACTAAGAATTTAAATGAATTCATACATACATTCTGTTTGCAATGATATATTTCAGGAAAAGCAGGCAATCAGGCATCGTTGTTTTCAAAGTCAGAGCTGACGATTATTCCCTCTGATCGCTGCAATTACTGTTCGATCGGCCTCCGACCTGATCAGACGTCGGTGATGGAGAACAGCAGAGGGGCTGGCGCACATCAATTTTCCCCTTCCTGCAGGGTTTCAGCTCTGTGACAGTCAGCCTCTGCGACCAGACCCGGATTCCCGGCGGCAAAATGCAGCCCGGGTACAGTACGAGCGGCACGCTGGGATTACCCGCCTTTAATGATATGACAAATTCAATCTGAATTTGGTGCCTTATGCAAACAGGGGACGGGGCCGAGGCGGCGGCTCGGGCTGCAGCTGATAGCGAGCGGTTAGCCCTGCTGAGCTATCATAAAAACAGTCTCTTTTTGCCACGGGCTGGAATTTGCTGGTAATTTATTTCTGTCTTTCTCTTTTTAATCCCAACTGTGAAATGTATTCAAATGGATTTAGGTTGACGGGAACAGATTCCTGCAGGATCACAAAGGTCGGATGGGCGTTCGCCACGTGTGGAAAATAAACGGAAAAAACATGCTTAATGAGCAACAGGGGCACACTGTGAATCAGGGTTTCGGCCATGTAACACAAACACTGTTCTGTGAGGTAATGATGCAGGTAAAATATATCTTAATTTGTCTCTCATGATGATATTACCTTAATGGAAAATTCTAACTCTAACTCCAGTCTGCAGAAAAGGTTTACTTTCCTTCCTGTTTTCCTCTCTTCGGGACGTTTTTGACTACCCAGCGTGAAGCAGAGGAGTGAAACCTACAGTGCAGCGCTGCCGCTTCAAAAAAGCGTCCAGGTCTGTTTTTCTGGCGGTGCGAGCTGCAGGTGGGACTGAACTGTGCGAAGCTGAGAGGCAGCAGCGGGTGGGATGGCGCCTGCACGCAATACACACCTTGCAGCATGACGGCTTGTGGTTGAACGTTAAGCTAGTTCTGCATAACTACTGGCCTCAAGATAACCATAATAAATTTGAAAGGACATCACATACGTGGGGGATTTTAGGCAAAGGACAGTTCTTGCTATTCGTGACTTAAAGCCGTTTTAGAGCAAGTATAAACCATACGATAAACTACTGTGGGAAAAAAAAGACCCCCCGAGAACTGACGAGACCAAATGATCATTTCCCACACTTGGAATTAGAAAACGCTCTGAAGACCAATAACCCCGAAGCTCATTTATCACCGTGTGGGTTCTCAACTTTTGATAATGTCATTAATTTCTCGATCCATTTTAATAACTGGAAGGAGAATCTCGGTTACTCCGATCCCGGCTCTCCTCTCAGCAGATGAATAATTTTCTTCTCCAAATATTGTATGATGTGTGTGTGTGTGTGTGTGTGTGTGTGTGTGTGTGGGTGTAGATGTTTCCCTCTTTAATTCTCAGGTGCCAGAGTCAGCATCTGCGTCTGCCCAGCAACAAAATACTAACGGTAAAGACGCAATTTAAAGATCCAAAAAGTAGTTTAGCAGGTAAAAAAAGAAAACCACTGTAATGGGTTACAAGGTTTTCACCTTAAAAATGAAATACGTTTTCTGCCAGTAAAGCCGGAGCCTCAGTTACAGCCCGCCGAGTTTCTGTGGAGCACGGCCATCAAAGAGCCAGAAGAGGCTCAAAAATGTCACGCCTCTGAGATCACAGCGTGAGTTACACCACTCCCAAATTGGTAGAGGAGGGATCAGCGCTTGTGACACACAGTTGCAGCAAAGAGACAGAACCAAGGATGGAAACGTGTGAAAATTGTGGCGGTGTGACCCAGGGTCACCTCCGACATGGGAAACAGCAAATGGCTGTTCCACAGTTAGCCACAGCCCAACACCTACACGTCAGTGTGGCGATGTCATGATCCTGCTGAGCTCTTTGTAAATCAGAGGTGCACTGATAAAAAGTGCAAAAGCCCACTTGCTAATGTCGCAAACTGTTGATGAGCTTGACATCGCCTTTCTGGTCTGGATCTCTTAGTGTCTGTAACCTGTCAAAACTAAACAGTCCACACTGCCACAGACGTGAACAGGCCGGTGCGTGTGCGTCAGATCGTTCTTACTGTGCTGTTTCCATTTCCATTTAAATGTAAGCCGCTGTCGAACAGTGGAGAGGACACTCGGCTGTGATCGGAGGACGGCCCAGGAGATCCTGAAAGAGAGAATAACGGCGGCTTTATACAAAGAAAGGCTTCAAAACAATCAGAAATACCCAGCCCAGCTTCATGTGGGGTCTATTAGCATTGCAGGCCTTGCACTTGAACCTCACGCACTGTGCAGAGTTGAATTGAAGACTTTATTTCCTGCTGCCTCTGAGCCATGGGGGCTAATGCGCGGAGATGGACGGCATCTAAGAGAGACAAATGCTGCTCTCTGATATGCTACTGCGGCGTGGCTTTTCTGATTTGGTCACACTCCATAAACAGCTCCAGGCTTCTCCTGCTCATCATTCGCGCCATGATAAAACAAAAGACGGCTTAGAAAAGCTACAGTTCGGGCCTTTGTGCCCTCCAGCAAGCAGACATGATTCAGCAGTCAAAACAGCCTTCAGCGAGACCTGAGCTTTTTTGCACCTTTGCTCGCTTATGAATATTAATATGCCTGCAAGATATTAAAGCTGGAGTTGTCACAGATCCCATTAAAATTATCTGCAAGTTAAGTTATGCAATTTCACCTATTAGCAATAATAAAGTCTCACATTAAGGCTAAATCATGCAAAAAAACAAAACAAAAAGTGACTTGTGGCTAATTCATAAGGTGACGATAATGAGCCTCAACATATTAGCACCAAAATCAGGTGCTTTGTGCTGCCTGATGGTGCTTGATTAGCCTTCTGTCTGTTGGCCACCCAGCTAGCTAACTATGGGATTTATTCCGTTACAAACAGACAGAGACAGAGCAAACAGAATTTTCTGTTCGGCTTCTTTCATCACACCCTTGAGTTTTATTTGCTTGTTAGATGCAGACCTCATTGATATGTAACTCCACATCTTGGCGCAAAAACCAGCCATGCAAAGTCGTTCGCCTCGTTATTCTTCCTACACTTTTCTGTTGCCTGTTGCTTTCGAATAAATACCACCAACAACAATAAAACCTCTGAAATATCACAGATTGCTGTAATTTTATGAAAAATGGTTCAAACATGGGTTAGCACATCACCATGTGCACAAAGAGGTGGCACCGCCTCACACACAATTATGCAAAGGTTCTGCTGTGTGTTTAAAAATCTTTATTTTAACTGTCTGCCACCGACTGTGCAAAATGGTAACATAGCCATGCAAAGCGATGCAGACATGCGAGTTTAAAATGATCAGCACGTGTGCGGATCTACAATAATGGCACACCTACTACCCAATATCCCCCTGACTCACTCAGTGCACCTAAATTACTTGTAAGTTTATGTGTCGCAATACAGATGTGAGTAGATATTTGTCAGCCTCCCAAATGAACCTGTGCTGGGTATTAAACCGTCACAACCAGATGTCCATATTGATGGTGTGAGCTGATTAGCCTGCTAACTGCAACGCATTAGCTTTGCACCTCTGGCACAATGACGTCATCGCTGGTCCTTTTCTTTAAATCATTCATTTCCCAAATTTCTGTAGCCCCACTCATTTTAAAGAGTGCTTTCTACAACAGCAAAACTTTCCAGTATGTGCACGCTTGCCTTCTGTGTTTGGAAGCGACTTGAAGATCTAATTTTCTTGCTCACCGTTGTCACCTTTTAGTGGCTGCACATGGATGATTTTACCGCCTGCCTTTTCATCGCTTCAGACTGCCGAAGGTAACTACAGCGGCGCAGCTTTGCAGCTCCGGGTATTTCGGGCATTACTGCTCGCCTCAGGCCACTGAGCATGACAATCTATTACTCTCCAATAGATGCTCATCTACGCAGCTGCAGTAAGGCATCAAAATTGGCAAAAAGGCATTCTCCCCTAAACACGCTTTACTCTTTTATTGCTCAAAACAAGCGAAACGCAGCTTGTCACGGTCAGTCGTGGCCTCAGCACTAGAAGACTCTCACCTAGGGGCAGCTTTAGGAACGATGGAACTTCCCGCAGGTACCGAACGGTGATGGTGACCTCATCTCCCGCAGTGCGTAAAAGGTGAACCTAGACGGGAGGAGACGGGGACAGAACTTAATCTCCACAGCCGGGGCAAACAAAACATCGCGGCAGATGAGTGGAACGAGTAAAGGGACGTGCAATTATCAAGTTAGAGCCTGACAGAAGGGTTCTCATTTAAATCACAACGGGCAGATCTTGAGGGCAGACGTGATGGCGACAGCGAAGTGACAGCTGACACATTAATTATTCCCTGGACGTCTTATTTTCTGGTCTTAAGTGAGACAAATCCTGTCCTGAAAGATGGTGAACTATAGGTTAAAAGTGCCCCAAGATTAACTTCTTAATCAGAGATGCTTTCAGGACCAATCACAACGCATCTATCTGCTATCACATCTTTGCCGTGGAAACGCCGCATTTCGGCCTGAGCGCCTGCTGTTCACATTCCGGTACGAGAAGCTGCCGAAAGCAGCCTCTCACAATGGACCTCTGTGTGCTGCAGGTGAAGACGGTGCGCAGCTGTCCAGGGAGGAAGGGAAAGAATATGAGCCCCTTTAACCGCGTGTGCAAATCGGGAAAGTTCCACCCACTTAGAACACAGATGAAGGTAAAGCCTTCAGCCGGAGCCACTGTAGAGCACCTGAGACACACCGTTAAAGCCGGAATGAAGGAGGGAAGTAATCAATTACTTCTCTACTCACCACTTCTTTGTGAGTGCACGGCTCTACGTTTATTCCGTTGACCTGAAAGACAACCGAGATGGTAGAAGAGCGCAGAAAGAGAGTACAGAGAAAATTACAGAAAGCGCAATTTGGCCCCTCGTTCACACGGCCGCAGGGCCTCTGGGTGGGGATTGATTTAACGTTTCGTGTTGGCAAGACAAATGGGCACCAAAGGACAAGATTCTCACACAACAGAACATGCAACAACAACCAAAAAAATGACTGAAAAAAAAAGGATTTTTACAAAAATACAAAACATGCACGAGAAAAGGCAGACAGAAAATGACAGAGAACCAGCCAAAGCTAGGCGGCAAGAACAGTGGCAGCCAGACATCAGTCAGGCTTCGCCCGCTTTGTCTGTCTCCACCTGCCACCGACTCTCCACCATGATTCAAAGTTCTGCGAGTTCTTTGTAATAAACGTGAAACAGTGGTGATCCAGAGATGGAACACAAGATTAACTCAAACTCATAAAATGATTCGGCTTCCAGTATGAATGCCAACGTTAACTGGCTGTCTGACACGGACCGCCTCCCTTCTAACCCACTTCTATCAACAGCAAACACTCATACTGGTCAGTTTCTGGTTTGGCCGTAATGTAAATAGGGCAGCACTGCGCGTGGTGATTATAGTCATACCATCCAGTTTACAACCTTTAATGACATCACAGACAAAAGAGGAGGAGTCGGGATGCAGATGCGACAAGCTGTGGCTCTCTTGGCACCGATCCGACTCAACCTCACAGCAAAGACGCCGGAACTTTTGCACCGACCTGCAGCACGGCGTCCCCGACAAACAGCTTCCCCGTCTGGTCGGCTGCAAGAGTCAGAGGTTAATGACAGCATGAGGAGACAGCTGCTCATTTCACACATGCTAATACGGCGGCAGCGGCAATCAGCGGCTGTCTGCCCGCGACCTGGCAAGGTCCTGCAGCTCAGAGGAGGACCACGCCAGAGCTCGGAACATGAGGCCAATCAGGATGGAAACTCATGTGCGGCTGCACCGGAGGAAACAAAGAAGATCGCTCGTAAAAGGACACGCGTGCAGCCCGGTGAGATGGGCTCTCAATGTCCCCAGGAGATGGAGACCAGTCTCCCGTAGGTAAAAAAAAAGCCATTAAGAGCGTCGTGGTGCGCACAAGGAGGTGATGTGGTCAGCTGATAATCTCATCAGCTCCAAACATAAACAAACCACTTTTTATGGTCCTTTTCCAATCTGTGCAGACTGGATCATGTTGGCTGCTCTTAACTGAAACCGCTTACTGTGTGACGGGCAAGAAAAAAAGCTAATTTCACGTCTTATTTATGATGAACTCGGCTCACCTCATCTTTCCTCCGGTACGCCACGTTGAGCCAAAGAGATTTCATTAACATTGTAAAAAAAATCACTTTATGCTGACACAAACTTTAGCACACCTCAGTATTTGGGTTTTGTATAAAATGGTGCCAGATTGAAATAAAAACAGCCTGCCCCAGTGATGGGTCGTGGCTCTGCGTGAAAAAAAAAAAACACTTAAAAATAGCAATTCTATAGGTGTATTTAGGTTCATGATGACAACTTTATGAATTCCCAGTAAAGAGTGACTGTTTCCACGTTTAAACCACAACAAAACTGAAAATGACATCTCTTTCTTACCTACTTGGTCTTTGAAAATCTTTGAGATAACCACGGGCACATTGTGCTCAGCACCTCCCTGGCAGGCAGAAGAGACCAGTGTCAAGTGTTTGCCGGCCAAAACACGCTTATCCTTTTCTCTCTCTCTCTCTCTCTCTCTCTCTCTCTCTCTCTCTCTCTCTCTCTCTCTCTCTCTCTCTCTCTCTCTCTCTCTCTCTCTCTCTCTCTCTCTCTCTCTGCGTGATGAGAACGTCGTCAGCTCACCTTGATGCTCAGGCCCAGGCCACCGTTCGCCTGTCGTCTCAGTACAACAGTTCTGTGCTTTAGAAGATGGGAGTTTGGCATTGGCAAAAAGACATCGTGGACGTTGAACCAGCGTTGACATGCAGCGTGAATTGAAATGCGAGTCTCGAGCCCTCAGGCGCACTTACATTTACTTGGGTTTCAGCTCCATTTGTGCAAACGACGTCCAGCTTCTGTATGGTTAATACCTCTTTGGTCAGTTTGAGGCAGACGTCGTAGCTATTGTTGGTCTCCTCTTTGTACAGCAGAGCGATCCCAGATTTTGTCTGTTGGAATTGAGGAGAGCATTGACATTTTGCCAAGTGGAGCAATTATGAACACAATGAACATTTTAATCCTCTTTTCCCGGTGTGCCGTTTGTGTAGACCCATTCTGTTAGTGCAGTTTGGGTTAATTGGTTTTCCCGACGTTACGAAAGCACCGCCAGCGTTCGAGCAGCAGAATTACTAGACTTTGAATATCACCTCATTTAAATGGAAAGAGAGAGGAAAGGCAGGTGACATTAGATCAGTTCACACACACACCTTTATGTGTTCTTTAAGTACCACACGTTAGTGGCCTCGTACGTGGACGTGGACTTTACACTGGTATTGTGAAATATGTCCACTAGAGTACCAAGATTAAAAACAAAACCAACGCAAAAGATGGCTACAATAAAAAGCAAACTGAAATAATCATGTAGACGGCCACAGTTCCAGAGACCACTGAATGCATCACTGCATGTGGACGGAGAATTGTTTATTTTCTCCATTTGTTGAGTTTGGCCCGGTTTTTCTGGCCGGTTCCACCTGTGCGGTGGCATTTTTTTTAAATGCGACTTTAAAATGCCAGAAAAAACTTGGTTGAAAAAAGCTCCATCTGCTTTAGATGTGTCAAAAATGAAAACATCAAGAAGCACATCATTAATAGAGTCGAGAAAGAGTCACTTCCAATTCACCCAATTAGTCCCTCACCTTTATGGTTAATAGCTTTAATAAATAAAAAGTTGTGCTCAGGATACATTTTTATTATTCCAAGAGTGTAAACAAAGATCTGTTGTAGATCTTTTTTTTAAAAAAAAAAGATAAATTAAATCAAATAAGACCACATTAGTGGTGCCAGCTTGAGAATTTTTTGTAAATTAGTCTGACCCAGAGGAAGATCTCTTAGGTTAGCGCCTGCAGTGGTTGGCCTGATATCTCAGCTGGTCTTCTCATGTCCTCTGTGTGAACTCTGTCTTCAAGGGTCATGACGTGTTTCTTCAACTGGAAACGTTATCTATGCAGCTCACTTCAGGCTTCAGCAGCAATCTTTCCCTGCACTTGTCATGTGTTCGGTTATTTTGGGGTACAGAAATCTTGTTATATGTGTCAACGCTACCTCTGCATGCAGATAAGCTAGCGGCTGTTATGCGCCCCACTTATGCTGACGAGGCATACAGGACCACCAGAGAACACTTACATCTAACACGTAACTGCTGGTCATAAGGTTGCTTGTGAAACAAATTTTGGGAACTTTAAATCACTGCTGTCTACGAAATCTATAAATCAAGCCAAAAGTCCAGAACAGTAAACCTGTAAAAAGGAACTCACTGGGAACACAGACCATAAGCTACTGGTTATGCTGGTTCAACATTTACCACAGAAAAATCCAGGACAGCTGCACTACCATGATATTAATTGCAATCTTTCATGGTGGCCCCCAAGGTTGTGCTTCCTCCCTCTCAGTGCCAAGCCTCTTTTCTTTTAACTAATTTTAAGTGTGTCTGTGTGGGTTTTATGTGCACAGTACAGGTGTACATGTAAAGTTTGAATTTGTTTCAAGATGTAAAGCACTTTGCACTGCATTTTTTTGTATAAAAAGTGCTATATAAATAAAGGTTGATTTGGTTTGATTTGATGGTGGAATGTTAAACATAAGTCAAGATGCAACCATGATGAGAGCAAGTAAAATGTCTCCTACTCAATTCAATTTATTGCTCAGCCCTATCGTCCACTCACAGAGGGAAATATGTCTGAAACAGTCTGATTTATCGGCAACAAGCCGCCTCAGCCTTGATCATTTCTGCTGAGGAATGTTGAACGTTCACGTCCAGATTCACACCTTATTTATTTATTACACTGACTTGGACCAGTTTAAAGTTAACAATGTTTATTTTATGTTGGGGGCAATAATGTCTGTTTCTTTCTCTTTCATAAAACATTTAGTTGACCTCTGAACCCACAGAATACTTTTGTAATATGAAAAGTTTCAAAAATTGAGTCCTACTTTGGATTTTAAATTGGATCAGCACATTAAGGTTGGCCTGTTTTTCTTTTTTCTTTTAAAGTTACATATAAATGTTTTGGTTTTTTTTCAAGTGAGTTTCAGTCTTTTATTTTGTTGTAGCGATTTTCGCTTCTTTGCTTGTGTAACTTCCAGACTCGGAGCGTGGCCTGCTGTTGCCTCTTTCTGAAGTTGGTGACGGCTTCGCTCTTATCTTGGCAGCTTGTGAAATAAATATACAGACATTAGCATCTAGCTAAGTAGCTGTAGGGGGGGTTTGGCTTTTGTGTTTTCCACAACATTTGAGAGCTTCCACAGTCTTAACATACGCACCAGTAACCTCAGGAGCCCCCACTGGCTTTCACAATAAACGCTGATGTGTAATTTTACTGTAGCTTCTTACAGTCGCTGCACTAATCTACATATAGCTTTTAGAAAAGGTTAAATGTAGTGCTGAGAGGGGTAATCCCCTCAAACTTTGCCTTAATCCAACAGACAAACTGTAAAATCCCCATCCCATTTTCCCGGAGGATGAGTGTGTGCCTGAACTGGTGAGTTCCATTATTGTCCCACGTTCCACCCTCGCCCTCGCGAGAGCCAGGAAGGACGACAGACAATGTGACGGCTGAATAAAATGAGCTGAGGTTTGGTGGACAAACAAGTAAGAAAACCACACATTTGCGAAGCAGCTCCACCACCTGAGAAACAAATGTTTCTCCATCCTCAGACATTTGTAATAAACTCCGCCAGAAAAAGATACATTTTAATTGTCTCTGTAGGTTCTCATTCTTCCATTTTAATTATGTTCCTACGGCGGTGTAGTTAGTGTCCACCTCCAGTTTCATTTAATGGTGTTTTTCTCAGTAGGGTTCTATTATCACCTGCCTCCTACAACACTGCTGATAAGTGCTGGGCTATTGAGAGGATCTATTTTAACATTTTAAGGCAATGATTTAAAGCAAAAAACCATCAGGGTTAGAAAAAAAAAACTTCTTTTTTTTTTTTTTTTTTAAACAGAATCACAACAGGTTGACCTTTTACTTGATGATCTCCTCTGGGGGGGGACAAAATGACTAAGGGTGATAATCAGCATGTGTGTGAGGTCAACTAATAAGAACTTTAGAATAAAAGGTCATTCTTCATTTCAGCCTGAAAGAAATTTGAAGTTCCTGGTGCAGGAAAGCTGCTGGAATTGCAGGCGCCTGGGGTCGAGCTCTTCTCTGGAGCCATTATTTGTTTCTCCGTCACTGTCTACAGCTGTTATTGTTTGATGCGTGCACTTACAGGACTGCCTGCACCACCGACACACACTGAAGATCTTTTGAGACTTCTTGCTGAAGGAAAAAAAAAAAAAGGATTTCTGCATTTCCAAAAAAAAAAAATAATACAGCACACAAAAGAAAAGCAAACTACAATTGATTTACCTCAAAAAGTGCATTCTTAAAATGAATTTTTTTCTGTTTGTTTTTTTCCCTGAAGTGTGGAAAGAAGACGACAACTGTGTCAGTCTAGCGTTGGCAAAACTTGACCAAACAAAAGGCAGAAGGTGCACACCAAGTAAAGCTCTTTACCAGCACCAACATTTAATTTAGACCTCGAAACGCTACAAATGTAATTTTTGGTGAAAAAAATCCATGCACAATGATTTGGTGTTATAATCTCAACAGGATTAAGTCTTTTGAACTTCTTTTTCCTAATTTTATGGAAAGCTGTTGTGACGTAAAACTGACTCTTGCTACAGCAGCGTTAGAATTCCTCCTCCCATCTCCAGTAACAACCATTTCCCTCTATGCCCTTCCCACTAAATATCATGAAATAAATGATATATTTTCACCCAGCTCTGTGGGAATGGAGTGCAGGAAGAAGAAACTGCTGACCCACAGCAGCTCTTTATCATGTATCCAGCTCGTTTCTTTGGGCCTGATCATGTGTGACTGGGTTCAGGCATTCTGGGACCTTTAAGAATATTCGGATAATGTGGTGTCTCTTCAAAATACTCTCCTCGATGTGAATTGACTACAATAGCGAGAATAAAAGCCACCCCGTGGGAGACCTTTGCACGTGTTCTCATTAGGCAGAATGGCTTTAATCCCATGATAAATCAGCCATTATACATTCAGCTCTTCTACTGCAGCAGCATCTGCATGTGCAGGACACCAAAGCCAAGGCCAGTTAATCCACCACATTCATAACATGTTCAAACCGGCTCCTCAGCCAAACTGTTTGGGACATGTGGGTGAAAGCGAAGTTGACAACCTCATATAATCCCGTACAAAAAGCGCTGTCGCACATCCCGTTTTTGCAAAGCCGCAAATGGCCGGTTAAGGTCAGACGCGGACGAGAGAGGCGTCCGTTGCAGGTTGATCATAGAACCATGTTCTCAACAACGAGACCGATTTGCACGAGAGCAAAAAAGGAAAAGTCATTCTGAAAACCATGAAGGCGGACACACATGACGGAGGCTCCTTTGATGAGTAGTCCTGATGGCAGCCGAGCCAGAAACCGCGCAAAGGCACCTTTGTTATCTCCTCGGTGGGAGACGGAGGAGCCTCGTGCTGAAGCTCTTTGCTGGTCTGCTTGAGCTGACTTGGACTGGGAACTACAGTATGTGTTAGGTCCGGCCTGGTGGATTTGGTACAGTCACGACTCATTTTACTCAGGAATCTAATGGAGGAGCGCAGAATGGCTTCCGCTGCTGATCGTGTCTTGGGTCCTAACGATCACATGTGAAGCAGAAGGAAAGCGCTATTTCACTTAGCTACTTCCGGTTGGCTCAGTTTGGATTCCTGTAGCGCGTTTAGGGAGATTCTGGTCATTATGCTCCTCCTACGGTGCAGACAGAGGCTTCATCTAGTTCATCTAGAGGGCAAGTTTGAAATCCTGACGAGAAAAAACTCCACATCTAGTGTCACGAGTCCCTCAGATGAGTGACTGTGTCATTTCTGATGAGCAGCAGCGTGAGATGCTGATTAAATGAGCACATTCGGACTCCATCAGACACCTGATAGCGACTACAGAAGCCAGCCTGTCAATGTTACACTAAGGTCAGGTCTGGAACACAGTTTGTTTTGGGGTCTCAGCTGGATTCCGTCTGTTTTTCTTTTTTGGTAATGACAAACTCAACACTAAAATCAATAACCAAGTTTGGAGTAAACACATAAACTAATATTCCTGAAACTACTGGCACAGCTGTATATGGATTTTGTGTATGTGTGTGTGTGTGTGTGTGTGTGTGGCCGTTGTTTCCTCAGGAAAGGTATTTTTGTGGTATCCAGGGTTTTCTTCACTGTGGCAGGCAATCAGATTGTACTTAACAGAACAGCATCAAAAAAAATGAAAGCTTTGTCCTTGGTCACGTCCGAAAATGCCTCTGCTCAAACTAGACAGCAGCAGTTCTAAATGGAAGAGAAAACCTGTTGACAGAGTGGGATTTAACACGCCCGTGTACACGCTGGTTCTTTTATTTCACTATCAATCGCGCTCAAAGTCCTCATCAGTGGCCATCACTGGAGCCATCAACACCTTCCTGCGTTCTTTGATTCATACATAATTTTAAGGATGAAGCAAAGTCCTGCAAAGACAACCAAGGCCTGAACTGCTACTGGGCGGACATGTTTGCTCAAGTAGTCTTGTCTGAGGGATTGTATTTTAACGCAGCAGGTGTGAGATCACGTCAGGCAGAAACTGTCTCACTTCAATGCTTCGTGCCAATCTGCACCAAATGTACCCTCAGAAAAAGTACCAAACACTTTCAGAGGAACATTTCTGCTCAACTGCAAAACCAAAATGAGAGCTTCCGAGCTGCGTTTGGTTTGAAGGGCCTTTAATTCAATTAGCTGCAGTGAAGATGGACCTGGCCTCTGTGACCGCTCAAACTACACGCAGCACGCAAAGGCAGCACCGTGTATGAACGCATGAACTTGATTCATGCATTCATAACTGATTGGGGCAAACTGGGTAAACTGGGTAACGGAATCCTCTCGTGAATTTCACTGCTGCCTCTTGCAGTCCCCATTTATTCACTCCAAACAGTATTAGACAGAAGCCCACTTATTACCGTGGACTTTTGTACAATAAATAAAAGATATAGCGGGGAGGCTGCGCTGCTGAGACTTTTCATTTGAATAATGCAGAGACAATGACAAGAGGGAGCGGGTAATATGGCTGTTCTCTTTTTTTCCAGTTGTTGTTGATGAGGCCGTCTGCAGACAGAACAAACTGAAGGAAGCGGTTTTGCTCCTAATGGACTGCTGCTGATGGAGAGCGACGTTTCATATAGTTTGCGGGAGGTGGGGTTCCGTTTCCTGCTCACATCAGGGCCTCGGAGGCGTGCGGTTCTTGCAGGGGTGTCAAACTGATAAGGTGAATTTAGCTGAGCACCTCGGCGGTAGACAGAAGACTCCCTGCAGATTAGAGTCATCCTCGACATTTATTATGGCAGAGATTATGACAGAGGTGCCGAGAGTGGCCGACACCTGGGATAAGCAAAGGAAGTAGGATCTACGCTTTAAAGACACAGAGTTCAGAGATTTGGGAGAGCAGCATACTCATGGAAAGACTCTCTCAAACCAAAACCCATCTGGGAAAAGACAATCTAGTCTCTGTCATTTTACCACGAGATGCCACCGAATCAGGCACATTAACAGTTACGTATGTGGAGCTTCTTGGAGATTAAATCCAAATATTTCACTTTCAGAAAAGCTGTAATTCCTAAAGCAATACAGATAATACAATATATGACTTTATTTCCAAAACCCATAACAATTGTGATTTTAATTACAGTATTCTGCACCCGCTGCCTGGAACTCAGTGCAGCAGACAATTTCCAGGAACTCGTCACCCTTGGATCTTTTAAAAGCTGTCTGAGACACCTTGAAGCAGGTAATTGTCACACTTGTTTGCTCCTCCACAGAGGTAATGTGACAGCCAGCGTTTATCTGTCTGTCTGATTCTAAAATAACTCGAAACATAATGAGGTTTTAATGAAATTTTCAGGATAAAGGGCCACGGAATAGATGATTACATTTTGGTGATGTTCCAGATTCTGGAAAGACTGTAACCTTTTATCGTCCAAAGATCTGGATCCAGGAATTTTTGGAATGATTCTTTTCTTTGCTTGGCGGAGGTCTGTGCCTTCTGACAGCTTTTCCAGGTTTTAACGGTTTCACCTTACTGTATCTTGGGCGGCCATCGTGGCCAGGCTTCCTTTGAAAAAGAGGCCGTTGCATCTCAATAGGGCCGACCTGGTTAAATAAAGACTAAAAAAAAGTAATTAAAAATTCAGGCACCAACAGTTTCATTTCTCCAGCACAGATCACTACCAAAATGAACCTACAAAGTAGGCAAGTCATGATTTAATCATCGAGTGTTACAGTTCACTGGTTAAT
The DNA here is from genome assembly GCA_016586285.1 of Arothron firmamentum. Lineage (NCBI taxonomy): Eukaryota > Metazoa > Chordata > Actinopteri > Tetraodontiformes > Tetraodontidae > Arothron > Arothron firmamentum. Next base: position 84,925 of record BJFM01000368.1, read on the forward strand.
TTCCTTTGGCATTAACAGCAGGATGGTGCCTTCAAGTGTCTCTTCAAGTTAGCCACAGTCTTCCCAACTTATTTGTAGCCACATGACATCTCCATCTCTCATTAATACTGTGCATTATTTCTGTGGGTAAATAGTTGCTGATATTACTGACAGTCTACACAGGGGAGAAAATTTAGCATTTTGAAAATCCATTTAATATCCTTATCTTGTTAATGAAAACTAAAGCTGCATTTCATCACAAATGGTATTAATGAATGTAGTCGTCTGATCTTTATCCTGTATTACTGCCAAACATAAAACTAATTTAGAAAAGTTCAAAAATCATTTCTTATTTAAGAAAAATCGACTAAAACACTCGCCGAGATTATTACTTTGGCCAAAATGTGTTTTTTCACTTTTTTAATAGGTAATACAATTAAAGAAAAGTGTGTAGTGAAACTGAAACAGTCGCATTCCCACATGCAGTGACTAAGCAATTTGCTGAAGGAAGCAGCATTTATGTAGGGTCAGCCCTTGATTCAAAGCCCTCTGAGATGTCCACCTGTGCCCTGACGGCAGTGGGAGCCCCTCACGTGGATCAGGATGGGGGTCAAGGACAGTTCCACACGCTGCCTCCGATCAAACTCGAATCAAGATCTGGAGGGAATAAGGACTTTAGCAGATTTTTGTCTGTCTCTGTCGTTGACGGCAAAATGAACAATTAAATGTTTTCCAAAGGCACAGGATGGCGGTACAGTTGTTCCACCTCCACACATACTGCACCCTCCCCGATGATGTGACTTGCAGCCAGTGCATAACAGACCCGGATTAGGGCATCGGTCGGCCCAGGCGCGGGGAGTGCCTTCATCCAGGAAGTGCTGACACGCTCTCACAGGCCGGCCACTGCCATGCACCAGGAGGAGAGGAGAGACAGGAGAGATGGAGAGGAGCGGACCGTGGCCTCTCTGCCTGCAGAACCATGCCTGGAGGGGCCGTCTTGCTGAGTGTCTGTCCCACCAGTTGTCTGTCCCATTTGCACAACAGCAGGTGAGATTGAGTCACGGTCATTCCTGCCGCCTGACGGCACAGGTTGAAATCCCAGAGGTGTTACTGTGATGATTATGTGCTCCCTTTCATTTCCTGAGCTGTGCATATCAAACACAAGCATCCACAGCAAACCTGAATGAGCTGCGATGGAGTCGGTGGTGCTGCTCGTATTCAGGAGAGTGTGGGAAACCTTACGGCCATGTTCAGATGAAAGCGATGCGTTCATGCTAGCATACCGCCCAGTATCACCAATACCAGAAAAGCCCACCATACTCCTCAACAGGTCAAATTTTATTTTAGAGTTTTACATTTTTTTACTTCAATATTACAGTTCTGATTGTAACTAAGTAAATGGTGCTCTCAAAGTTGCTGTCTCATCTTAGTTATTTATTTATTGCCCTTCAGAGTAAAAAAATAATGTATTCGTGTATTAAAAATGAACAGCACGCACTGATTTTCATCGTGATATTTCTGCCTCCTTGATCACTCCTTCCTGATGTCAGATAGATGTCATCTCAGTTCATTTGGGCTGCAGTGGAGGAAAACTTTCCAGATGCAGATAACCTTGAAAAGCGCAACCGTCACGTCCCCGCCCCCACACTCGCACACCGAGAGCTCTCTTAAACACTCTGGCCTGACGCAGAATTCAGATTTCTTGTCCAAATCAATCACAGAAGAGCCCTGGAAGCCACAGCCAGACTAAGTTAATATACCTCGTCTTAATCCACTTACAGGGGAGGGTAAAGGATCACACTCTCCTTCCATCAGTTCAACCCCTAACAAACTCTTTATCGTCGGCCCAACACGGTCCCCGCCATAATTCATTCCTCCGGATCCTACACTGGGCTGCATGGAGACAGAACTGGACAAACTCTAATGAAGCTGTGTTTGTTGCAGCTCAGAGCTCGTTATTCAGCATTAAATGCAAACCAGATGGATGAATTCGTTTGGATTTAATTGACCAAGATCCCTGAACGCTGCAAACTGTCCAAACCAGTTAACTAGCAGGGAAGATAAAACACAAATTTGAAACTTATAATCACACTGATGGGCTCATTATGGCTGGATAAATATCCTACAAGTCAAACATTTGGAAACAAGCAGGATGCAGTCGTATTTCAGCAGGAAGGCAGACTTATTCCAGCGACTGGGAGCTCAATTTAATCCCAGGCATGTCAAAGTGTCCTTGAGCAAAACACTAGCACCCACGTAGCTCTAGAATGTGGTGTGTGTGTGTGTGTGTGTGTGTGTGTGTGTGTGTGTGTGTGTGTGTGTGTGTGTGTGTGTGTGTGTGTGTGTGACTGGAATTGTTGCCAAGTTTTCCCTGTGTCTAAGAAATAAACCAAAACAAAACCGGTAAACTGGATGGAACTTCTGGATGGACATGGAGGCAAAAGTCACAGAACATGGCGGAGCTCGGCTAAATCCACCCCGGAGAAAAAGAAGGACTCTGACACGCGTAAACCTGACATGAAGAGGTCAATCTGACTCGGGATTAAGGAGGCTTGTGACAGAAGAGGCACCCATGACTACTGAGGAGGTGAAATCTCAGCTGCAGCAGCTCAGATGAGACAGTCTGCATGCTGCCGTCAACGTTCTGACGCATCTTTACGGGGGAGCGACAAAGCCGCGTCGAGTTCACCCCAACACACGTAGGAGCCTCGCAGAGGCTCTCCAAAGGCTCTGATAATCTAACCTCAACCTTTAAACAGAGTCTTAACCCTGAAACAGTCCTTTAAAGTTGTGAGGACCAGTCAGAATGTCCCCACCTTGTTAGTAGAATGACAAATATAGAAAACATATGTCTTTTGGTGCCCAAAATATATATATTTATCCTATATAAACATAAAGTAAAAGAACACACACACACGCGCACGCAGCCACACACACACTCTCTAACTCATCCTTAAGTTACCCCTTGTTTGCAAAAACTGACATGCAAAGCTGCCCCCTCAGCTTTAAAGTATAAAGGTTAAATACACAATAATTGGATTTTCCACACATTCATTCACAGCAGCCCAGTGATATAGCTGCACTAATGAGAAAATCCATCACTTTAAGTGACAACTGTGCTGTTCCTATTTATTTATTTATTTACCAAACATGGCTGCGCTGCACTGCTAATTACCACAGTGGAGCTACTTCACTTCCTGCCATTAGAACAACCTGACATGGCCGTCTGCAGCGGCGAGACCCGCCTGCGCGCCCTGTTGACGGGTACACTTTAGAGCCGCCGCACCGATTAACATAAAGGTTTGTTTGAGTGCACTTCGGCAGTGTTGTGCGAGGGCATTTTTAAGACATTTCTGTGAAAACAGCAGGTGTTTATGACTCAGACATGCTGGGTAAACTAGCAGCGGCGCCTGCCTGTGCTACAGCACGCGCATGGTGCACGACTCCTCCGACATGCTCCAATTCCACTGAAGCTGCAATTATTTCAGAATAGATCTCCAAGTATGAAAGCACTCTCTACAAAACAGTCAAATTCAAAGAAGAATAATTGCCATTATTTTCTAATCTCACTGCAACATATGGTCGAAACTCTTTTCTAACTAAGCTAATTTACTACTTTTTCCACGGTGTGACGAACAGTGTTTAAAACGGTAACTCTTAGCATGCTGTAAGAGCTTGGTAATAGGCTGAAATGGGGTCTCACATTTCAGAGCTGCAAATGACACGACGGCTCATGGCAGGCCTGGGTTGATGCATCGTCATCTGACTTGTGTTTCGACTGCAGGCAGCGGAGGGGAATCGCACCAGCAGCTACATAAGAGACATGACGTCAGATCCGCACAACCAGAGTGGCTTTGGAATTTCAAATGTAGGTGCTGACACAGGACGTTTCCGACCAGTGTTGACGTCTTACGGCCGTTCAGGTAGTGTCTTTTTGACAGTTTTAAGCTATAAGCCGCCTGGGGCCCGTCTCAGGAAGCAGGTTTAGCGAAAACTCTGAGTTAATTTGTTGTGATTTAAGGGAAACTCTGGGTTTTTGGTTTCAGAAAGTCGGTCCAGCGTAACTCTGAGTCAGTTACCAGGGAAACGGATTCCGTGAAACCAACCTGCCGGCGAGCAGGTTTATTCCAAATAACCCCAAGTTTCCGCCGCTCTTGAAGCTGCAGACTGTCAGGAGAAGATGATCCGCCCCCAATTAGACGTTTGCCAATGTTTGGTTTTTTTTTTTGTTTTTTTAAATATAATATCAGTGAGCATGTGTCCAAGGTAACCATCGGGCTGTCATAAACGTCACTCTTGCACTCAAACGATTTTGAAACACGTTTGTAGTCTTTAAAAGTCCCAGACAGCCCAGACATCTCATGGAAGTGTTCCACAGAATTGCAGGTATCAGTTTAATCATTAAATTGATTGATATCTGAAAGCAACAGCAGCCAATTACACAGAACTCCTTCTGCCACAAGAAAAACCAGTGTGTCAAGTCTGTGATTAACGGAACAGATGGTATTTAGTGAACCAACACTAGGTGGCGCTGGATCACCACACCCTTGTTTCTGTTGGCTAGCATGGAGATTAAGTTGAAACATATTCAGAAAACACATATTTGGAGACATGCATGTATAACAGTTAGGCTTTAGATAGATAATACTAAATACTGACAGTGATGGATGGCGAAAGATTTGGCTTTTTCTTTGCTGATTTCTGCAATTAATTCAATCTAGTCATCTTAAATGAAGTGACTGAATGCTGTTTAATGAGGACAGGCTAAACAACACATCAATAGCTTTTGTTTAAATCAAATTATGTATTTATATCATATGACATGTTTGAACTATATTTATATATATATATATATATATACAGTATTTTTTTTTTTCTCACGCATGGAGTCATTCAGCAATTTTTAGCCACACAATTTTTTTTTCCTTAAAATATGCACATTTTCGGTGCATGCAGTTGTGAAATCTTCCATCTCCAACGGGGAGAAGTGTGATGATCAAGGTTTTTTCTACTTGTTGCCATGGTGAATCACGTTATCTGCATTCCATTGATAAGGCTTTTTTAGATCTCCGTGCACGAGCGTAACTCTGAACTCTCTCAGAGTTCAGTGAAGCCATTCTTAACACAAGTTCTGAAACCGAAAACTCTGAGTTGGACATTACAGATTTTGGCAACCCTGCGTCCAGGTTCCGAGTTTTGAAAAGACTCTTTCTGAAACGGACCCCAGGATAGCGCTTTCCAACATTTGACTGTGACTGCAAAGGTTTGTGTGTGTGTGTGTGTGTGTGTGTGCATTAGTTCTTTGAAGAAACTTGGTTATTTGATGTTGCTTACTTGCAAATTACTGTGCAGAAACCTTCTGTATGCACCCTAAATGAATCGTTTGCATCAGTGCTCCTGCCACATGCAGCGTCAGGCTGTGCATGTCAATATTCAATCTGTGTCCTCAACTCAGAGCGACGTGGTATTATACCTCCTGCAATCATCCCCTCAGAGAGGCTCCGTGGGGAATCAGAGCCACTTGATGTATTTCCTCCCTATTGTATATTCATTGTTTGAAAAGGCTCGCCTCACAGAGCTCCGCTGCGCAAATAAACGCACGGCTGTGTGACAGTCACAGTTCCAGCCCAAGGCGCTCAATATGGGTGAGATTATCTCATGTCTTTCTGTATGTTTCAGGACAGCCATGCTCTAGGGGGGAAATTTGCCCAATTTCTTTCCTGTACATTTGACAAGGGCTGCAGCAATCGATTATTTTAGTAATCGAATATTCTATCGATTATTCTGGCGATTAATTGAGTAATCGGATAAGAAATATACTGCGCACACTGCAACCTTTTATTTATTTATTTTTTACATCACTCTAACTTTATTGAATAGCAACCATGTCGTTCTTGTTCTGTTGATCATGCTCAAAATAATATCAAACTTAGATACGCCTTTAATTAAACTGACTGCTTTTACAATTTAACCAACTAAAATTCAGGCTTTAACAAACTCACTATAGCACTTTATTTTCCATTATTATAATATAATTAGGTTATCTTAACTATCTTAGCTGAGTTGGAGAAACGTGAGCTAGCAGTGTAGCCGCTGCGTTGATTAAAGTTCTGAATCAGCCTTTCCACAGAGCTATAAACAAAGTGCGTTAGTTACCAGACTTCTCCCAATCATGGATCTCACTGATTTCTGTTAATTGCTGCTAATTACCGTTAGCCTTAGCCCGCTGGTTCCGGTCCGCCCTGCGGACTTTTAGCAGAGACCGGCTGTCTCCTTTGGAGGTGCTGCAGCAGCAGCGTTGTGCTGCTATGCTAGGCTGACTGCATCTTACAGTAGACACATTGCACTGTGCTTTTTCTTTTTAATATTAAATTCTTTGCGCCTCACACGGATCTTCAGTGACGTATCAGCAGCCGAGCAGCGAGCACGTTACACAACAGAAATGACGATCTGTGCCAACACAGTGCAAAGTATAGTGGACCGTATTTAAATGAAGCTTTGACACAAATAATTTTTATTGAAGCTTTTTAGTAGTCGAATTACTCAAATTATTCGATTAATCGTTTCAGCTCTACATTTGGACAGACTGTTTTTGCAATCAAATAAGACTGACCTTTCACTGTCTCACAGTTTTGCATCTGCAAATCCAATATTTATTGTATTTGAAGATGTTTTGAGGAATTTACTCCAAGTCTTCTATTAAAAAATATTATGTATGTACTTGATGTGGTTTTGATGACATCTAAAAAGCCAAAAAGGTCCACTCACACTCACAGTGCATGAAGGGCCAAGGTGGATTTCTTTATTTCTCACTTGGAAATGAATGAGGACATTAAGATGCATAAGTTTCCTGCCTCGCATCTAAATGAAAATGCTAATGAAACGCTGTGGGTATTAATGATGCAGAGGACCAGTTCTTTTTTCTTTTTTTTTTTTGCTAAGAAAACATCAAGACAGGGTCTCTAAACTGACAGCACAGTTCGTTTTGATGTAGCTGTATCTCAGCCTTGGCTTTTTTTTACATTAACACAGAAGCTAATTAGGACTTTAATTACCGTCTGGCTCTGTAGTCGCTTAAATAATGACATGTGACTGTATTATACATGTGTCTTTACACTTTCAAATGGGACTAATTATAAGTTTTTAAAAAGGATTAATTGATGATATGACACTGGAATCTGCCCTTTGGCCAGTTTCACAACTCTCCTGGGTTCCTCAAGTTCCTTCCAGTAGATCACATGCCATACTGGGATAAAAGCGAACCCACCATCTGATAGGAAAGTCTATCAATATATAATGGTTTCCCATATTATTTAATACAGCAGAAGGAGGAAATGCTCACAAGAGCCAGAAAACACGTAGCAAGAGTTGTTACCCCGGGTGAAGATTAAATCATAACAGCAAATTTTTAAGACCAAAGCTCAAAATAAAACAGTCTAAAAACGACCTCTCTTTTAAGATATAGAGTGAACTTTTTCTTTTTTTGAACCGAAGACGCTGTGGGAAAACGGAGGACTGAAGAAAGTGCTCCCGCAGAAGCGATTCGGTTAAAACGTGATTGACTTTATGAATTAAAAAAGCATCGACTTTCACACTCCGCCGGGGTATAATTATGCCTTCACAGCTCCTGCCAACAGGAGCCATCAGGCGTGCGACCACGGGGGGGCTGCAAATATGACACGCGTGTCATTTCTCCTTGTGCGTGCCTTTAGAGAGGGACGAGCCGAGTTTGATTCGTCTGCATCTGTCTCCGATAACCGTGTTGCATAAACCTCTGCATAATCCCATTTGCACTGATCTGAGTTCTGTGTTTGTCCTTGCTGCTTGTTCCTTTTTTTAACGTTACATTGATGACTCTCTCCTCGTGAGTGTAATGCTATAAGATAGCAATACAAATATCGTATAAATATAAACAGAAATATTGTATTGTTGTACGTTGATAGTGAAAACTGTTGCTTTTACCTCTCCATCCTGCCTGCGTATTAAAGAAATGACATACAGTATATGCACCAAAGTTGAGTTCCCTCCATTCATCCATCCAGCCATGCAATGATGGTAATAGAAAGACAAGCCGTATATACTCATCACACACGACTTACAATGCGTGTCTCTGCGAGTCAGGTCACGACCTGCTCCTGCACCTTTGGAGATCCAGACACTCAACTTGGATCAGCTCTAGTGTCCCGCCAACCCAAACACAAGCTTTCCATGACGTCGCCCCAGAGGAGCATCAGAAGACATCCCGATCAAATGCCAGCGTCGCCTGCACCTGGGGGGGTCTTTTGACGTGGAGGCCAGCTGCTTTACTCCCTGAGCTCCTCGCTCTACCTGAGAGGCTGGGCGCAGCCACCCCGCAGAGGAGGCTCCTTCCAGCCGCTCGTATTTGCTGTCTGATTCTTTCAGTTACAGCTGGTGACTGTAGTGGACGGCTGGAATGGAGATTGCCTGGTAAATTGTGATTTTCCCCTCTGACTCAGCACTCTCTCCGACCCCTACAGACCAAGATTACTTGAACTCCTCAACTAGGAGCAGTAAATCAAGCCTTTTCTGGCTCAGAAACATGGCCCTAGAATAAGTCTCAAAAATCCTGACTGAATTTACAGCAAGAGCACAATTGAACAGTCTGAATCTGGAGGTGAAAACAATGAATGGAAGCACCAGGAGCCCATCACTTCAAGAATATTTAGGATACCAAATTTAGCGAGCAGTCAGTGGTAAACAGAGTGGGCAGTACTAAAAAAATGAACACACTTCTGAATAAGATTTAAGCTGCAGAGCTTCATCCCCCGAAGCTCAGGTAACATCCTGAAAGGAAGAGTGCCTGCAGCAAAGAAACCTAACAGCTGACATATTCAAGGTTCTGTGAGCGACACAGATTCAGACGTAGGGTCACGCTTGACCAAAGGTGGTGTAAGCAGGACCTGCCAATTAGGGGAGAAAGTGATACAGGAAAAACACATCGCTTTGTTAAAGCAGGATCACCATTGAAGATTTTAATAAAGATCCATTTTCAAGCCGTCTTGAAGGGCTAATGACAGGGTGGAGTTATGGCCAGTCAGCAATAATAATATGTATGTGGACAAGACTTAAAGTGCATCATAAAGACACACAGTCCCGTCACAACAATGTCTCAATAAACAATAACGCGTCTGTCAGCAACAAGGATTCATCTACGAGGTGTTTCAGTTCTGTAGTGGTTGCTCTCACCATACCAAGATCTTTGGATCATACCCGGCTTCCTGCGGGTTACGCGTCCAAATGCCCTCGAGCAAGATCCTGAACCCCAAATAGCTTCTGAAGCGGTGGAGGAATGTGTGTGACTGGTTTTTGCGGTAGCCACCGTGAGATGTTCACTGAGGTGTGTGTGTGTGTGTGTGTGTGTGTGAACGGATGAATGCAGGCTTTAACGGTATGTCAAATGCTCTGAGTAGTGAAAGATAAAGACAATAAAAGTGCCCAATAAATTCCCTCCTGTTACCATTTAATGAAGTAAACAAATATTTCTCTCTGAACTATTGTGGGATGCTTATAAAATCCCTTTCTGTATGGCTGTGTGTATTCGCCTCATGCATCTCCAGTGTAGGGATGTGAAAAGTTTAAAATGGATTTGCTCTTCATGACAGAATCAAACCTAAAGAAACTTATAGAGAGGATTTTCAAGTCCTGACAAATATACTACTCGAGCTAAGAACAGGATCGAGTCTCTCTCGACATGGAGAGGCAGGGAAACGCTGTGCAAATGCTGCCTGTCCATCACAGCACTAATAAACCCTGACAACACAATTCAAACCTGCAGCCAAGCTAATGTTCATACCGCAGACGGTCCTGCCTATGTTTGGACGGCTTCCCCTTCTGTGTAACTCAACAGCGTTTGCAAATGACTGTGTCACTGCATCTGCATTCGTTTGAAAGCCAATTTTGTGCTATTAAAAGAACTGCGTTATATTTAATTCATCTGACTGAAGGTCAGCCGCAGGAACAAAAAACGGGACTGACATGAACTGTAGATGAGGCCTGACACAAATTGGCCAAATAAAATTCAGCTCTTGACATGAAGCTTGGCCGGATGTGTTTTGTGACTTTGGGTTCACTTTGACTTGACAGATTCCAAAGGTGGAGCCAACATATATTAAAGTTTTTGTCATTTGTCATTAAAGCCATTGTTTAGTCTCCCTATGAAGGATTACCACAACAGCTGCCTTCATTATGCTGGAAAAACACAAAAATTAAACAGCCAAGCTCTAATCAAATGCCAACGCGGCAGAGTCCGAGACGTTACGATGCGGAAGAATTTGGCTTGGTGCGCTTTCAGCCGTCAGCAAATGGACAATGAGAGATGTGTGAAAAGGGAAAACGCTCTTAATCAGATCTGAGCGGCAGACAGGCGTCCCTAGAGGCTCAGGTATCACGGTCTAAAAGCAAAAGCCTCTTGAAAGTGCAGACCAAGAAGAACTCCAGGGAGTGAAGACATTAAAGGTGCCGTTAGTGTACAGTGGAGACGATAAGAGGCTGACAGACAAATTCCATGCAGGGAATTGTGGGTCGCATGTAACTAAAAAGGATCTACACTGAGGTTCTAAGAGAAGCAAATAATCAAAACGTTCCAGGATACAAAAACAAGGCAGTTACAGATGTGGATTAGCAAGTTGTAATTAGTAAATGCTAATGAAATCCTACAAAAAAAACTATGCTTGGAAGATGATGAGAATATGCTTTTGCTGGAACATCATTTAAAAAGTTAGTCATATTAAAAAATAAAGCTAAAGATCAGCAAGTGAAGCTACCAACATATCTGGATAAGGCTGAGAAATGTCCACAACGCTGATGACTACCAAATCAACATAACATGCTAACAAATTTATTTGTACAAATACTGATAATATAAACAAATCTAAACACACTTAAACGATGCCATTCTGCTTTCAGAAATGAATGGGGACTTATCTGCTCGTGACTGCCATCCAAAGGCCGTTATTGATATTACACCCGTGCAGCTGTAGGTGAAGTCATCAGACCACCAGAGGGCAGCACCTGCAGCATCTGCACACTTCTCGCTTAAACTACTATGGCTGGGCAGCACAGCTACATTTGGTAATTCAAATTGTATGGATTTTGTAGATTTTTCAAGAATAAACGAGTTACTGTTCAGAACTTAAAATGTTATTTTCTCAAGTTTGTCCACCGTGGCATCAAGCCTGATATGGATTATCGTGGAAATCTGGTGTCAGTTATATTGCATCCCCCAGTTAAGCTGCACAATAACTTCTGCACATATCCATCATTGTCAATTGGAGCCATTTTATACACTGTTTGTCTCCACTAGCATCAGGTCATTCCCAGAAACAGTTCAGTGCCATAGTCCAGAGAGAATACATGTCAAGTCTATTTTTTACTGGCTCATAAATTTCATGCTCAAATGGGGGAATAATAACTTCTGTAATTGGACAGAAGCCCCTGAATCAGATGGAGACTTAGGTTGCAGATTTTGTGATCAGATCACAAAAGCAAAATTGTATTATTGGAGAAATAATCAATACAATGTAGCATGATTAAACTGATACATTAGTCCACAACCATGGACAACAATCACTGAAAATCACTACACAGAGTCCACACGTCCCATTGATTGAAGGCAAACAGTCAGAAAACAATTAAAGAATATATTGCAGAGAGAGAGAGAGAGAGAGAGAGAGAGAGGGATAATTCATTTTCCTATCTGGCTTGAATGTGCTTGTAAAATGGGCCTTATCAGCAGCAGAAGAAGACAAATTACTGCTGGCTTTTACCTCCAGCAATTTTCACCTCTGAAAAGACCCTAAATGTAAAATTGCAGCACACAACGACCAGATGGAACAGCCTTAATGTAGAGAAGCAAGAGCTCTTCCCTGAAGATGGGTCATGATTGATAGAACCACCATCAGGCATGTTGGGGCTGCAGAGGAGCCCCCCCCAAGAGACTGACCAGAGCTTAATATGACAATCTAATGAAAATCTAAAACACACAATCTTCTGTCTACACCAGTTCTCTGTTGGATCAGCAAAGAAACAGTAGATTTGCCCCAATGAGGCTGGAGATTGTACGCAGTTGAAACAGATCATTAATAAAAGTGGGATATTTGGGGGAAAGTGCGGGCTGATAAGGCGATTAGACACACGTGTTGGTATTTATTTAAAAAACAACACAAAATATAAAGCCTCTGTACAAGGTTATCTGGAGTTAAATAAACGTTTGAAAAAGGTAGATTGAAAAAAAAAGTGCATTCGAATACCCATGAAGGAGCGAGTTAACGTGCCAAACGAGCGCACACAGGCGGGTCTACTTACCGAAGTTGGGACCAGCAGGCTGGCGGGTCGCTCGTTCGGCTCCGGCTGCTGTTTCCCGGCCACGTTCATCTCCCATCAAGCGCTTTCTGCCACTTTCTCAGGTCATTTGCGCAGCGGCTGGCAGCGGGGCTCGGAGGCGGACGGCCAGAGCATGCCGCGGGGAAAGCGCCCCGCAGCCAGAGATCGTGAGCTCGGGGACGGAGGAGGGACGGCGGACCCGCGGCTCTCCCTCCGCGGCTGAGCTCGGACTGGCGGCTCATCAGCTGCGCGTCTGTCCTCCTCTTAAGCGCTCCTGCGTCAAAGCGCAGGACGTTAACCCGTTCAGCACTCAGCGCGCCTCAAACTTCACCTGCTCGCACCAAATTCCACCTAAATGCTTGAAATATGAGCAGCCAGGTGAACATTTACTCAGTTGCTCTCAAGCAATCCAAGTTTATTCGAATATGTAGGTTTTCTGTAGCACATTTTTACCTTTTCTTTATTATTTTCATAAAATTAGTTACTTTGCTGCATGAGTTTTATATTGGTGTATCTTTGGATGAAAATTGGAGCCACGTGGGTAATTTGTACTTCACCTTTTTTTTTTTTT